>QRFJ01002643.1:0-90505 GCA_006176705.1 Cocos nucifera
TTTAGTCATTTTACCTTGAAGACAAGATTCACAAGTTGGATATGACTCGGAAGTCAACGGACTCAATAGCCCATTTTTCTCCAATTTGTTGATCCTATCTTCTGCTATATGACCTAATCTCAGGTGCCATAGATATCTATCATTTGGACTATCCCTAGGTCATTTGGCATTCACATTTTGCTCGATAGTTAGAACAGGTACATCAATATGTAGCTGATAAAGACCGTTAATAAGGAAACCATTTGCAATTTTATTTCTTTCATAAAGAATGTTACAATGGTCCTTAAAGAAGGTAATCACATAGCCTTCTTAGTGCTAAGCATGAAACAGAAATCAAATTCCTGCTAGCTGCAGGCACATAATAACAGTCTTTTAAAACTAAGTCTAAACCAGATGGTAATCGAAGAGGGTATGTTCCCACGGCCTACTGCAGCAACTCTTGCTCCATTACCGACACGTAGGATCATGTCTCCATCCCTCAGCCTCCTGCTATCCTCAAGACCCTACATGAAAGTGCACAGATGAGCACTAGAACCAGAGTCAAGCACCCAACTGGATGCAGAAGAAATCGTAAGGTTAGACTCAATAACGAGCATACCACCAGAAGGACCTTCCTTCTTGTTCTTCAGGATGGCCAGGTAAGTAGGGACAGTTCTGCTTTCAGTGGCCGTCGCTGTTGCAATGAAAATACTTTCCTTTGACAGCTGCCTTCTTCTTTCGGCTCTGCCTTCTTCTTCTTTCCTCCTTCCATCTTTTGCTTTTTCGCAGACTTCTTTTTCTTTCCAGAAGACTTTCTTTTGGAAGAAGTCCATTCCATAGCAAGAACTGAGCCTTTAGAACCTTTCATAGAAAGCTCAGCGGTGACCAGCATGTTCATTAATTCGGCCAAGAAATTTTGAAGTTTATGCATGTGGTAATTCATGATGAATTGCCCATATGCATCAGTCAAGGATTGCAGAATAATATCATTCTGCAGATCCAAGTCTAACTTCACACCGAGCTTCTCAAGCTCTTCCAAGTCCTTGATCATCATCAGACAGTGATCTTGGACTGACTGCCCATCACGCATCTTAGCCTTAAAAAGTCATTTTGTGACTTGATACTTGGCTGCGCGACTCTGTTCACCAAACATCTCTTGCAGGTGAGCCAACATTTGGCGAGCAGTCCTGATATCTTCATGTTGGCGCTGGAGCTCATCAGACATCGAGCCCAACATGTAATATCTGGCCTTATTATCTTCGTCTATCCATTTTTCTCAGAGATGCTCTCTGTTCAGTGGATGGACAGGCTGGTAAGGTGGGAGGGTCCTGGTCCAATACATGGGTTAACTTCTCAGAAATCCAAAATGATTTTATAGTTCCTAAGCCAATCTTTATAATTGGGTCCGGTCAGTCTATGTGTGTCCAGGATACGTGCTAATGGGTTGGACGCAGACATTTTTCCTGTAGAGAGTCAAAGATTCTAGTTAGATACTGTAATTATGACTTGACCAATTTGTTTAGAAATTTTATTTTTAAACAAATTAGCTCCCACTATTTTTTGGATCCCTACACTCCCTCTGTAGAGATGCAAAAATCTCCATGATTAATGATTTCTAGTGGGTGGTGCGGTCTCACCAACTGACTCATCACCTCACCTAACAGTTATTGGTGATGGGTTAGCCAATGAGTGAACAACTCTTGTTCAATGATTCTCTAATCATGGTGCACCCAAACTTGGTCTCTAATTCATGAATCTCACCGTATCCGAAATATTGATCCACTCCTTAGTTAAGTCAGACCCACCATTTGCATAGACTGGATTCCTAATTGAGTCTCTCACCATATCCGAAATATTGAGCCCAACTCATCCTCCAGCCCATAGCATCCAATGCCTAATAGACATGGTTGCATCTTTTCGGTGCAACTGAGCCACTGTATCCAGTCGAGAACAATCAACCCCGGAAAGGGCCCTGCACATCTACAATGGTGGAAGACCTCAGACTTAATCTTTTCTTAGGAAGAATTGATTCAGGTCTCATTAAACTAGACTTGTCATAGTCATAACAATTATGACTAACCTAGTGGCATGGGTTAGCTCGGATTATTGACCACCTCAAATCAGAACTGAGTCAACAGATATGGCCAGGTAAGTGAGACCGGTGGAAGGGATATGCCATTAACTCATACAAGAACGCATTCAGATCGAGTAGCTCTCAATTAAAAACCAGTCGGTCGTATGTGCCAAACTTACCTTAGACACCAAATTGTTGAGTCAGAACCAATTGGGTTAGCCTACAATCCAGACTCTAACCTCTGAGCCTAATTAGGTCTTGCTTGATCGTGACTCGATCTTGACCCAGACTTAATCCTATTAGGCTGGTCAATTTAAGCATTGTTGATCCCATCTAACCAACTCTTGATTCGGTTTGATCAACCGCTTAGACCTAATTGAGCTACCCAAGCCCGAACCCAGTATTATGAATATGTCTTAGATCTGAAATTCTCAATTTTAGACCTAATTAATATTTCCATAATCTTAATTCTTAATTAAGTAGGGTTCATAAATAAAATATGCACAATAAATCCTAGGGTTTCAGGATCTAGGGTTTTGCAGAAAGTAAGTTTTGGATTTCTGATTAAGGACGAATGCGCAGCACCCCTACACATCATAAGAACACCCCATCGGATGGGAGGAGAGGGCCTTTAAACCCTTCTTCATTCTTATGATCGGACGGCAAGAGGAATGCCTTAATCAGGAACATGTAATACTACAAAATAGTTTTAGATCTATATCATATATCTCATATACAAATTAGATCTAATCATGGCATATTTTGCATACATCTTATGTATCGAATCATGCATATTTTCAGATCTAAATTATCTCATAATAATCTAAAAAATTAGATTTAAATTGATCTTATCAAAATAAACTCTAATCTAGATAACTATGTAGAACTATTCTACAACTAGTCTAGACATGCATCAATCATATCTCATATGATGTTAAAATTAAATAATTTTTATTTGCTATTTTTTAGATGTTATTATAATAATTATAATATCAAAAAATAGTAAATAAATAGATCTAAAATATGATTTAATCAAATTAAATTATAAACATGCAAGACTATTCTATAGAACTATTCTATTTTAGAACTAGTCATGCATATTTTCTAATCTTAGATCTAAATTATTTAAATTAATTTTTCTAATTTTAGATCTGATCACATCTTATGTGACATCTAAAATTACTTATTTTTTTAATTAAAATAAATTTAAAAGTAGAGCTAAATACTTTAGAACCTTGGCTCTGATACCAGTTGAAGGAAAATCCTGATTTTTTGGACCACGTTCGTTCAGATCTGATCGGATTAGGAGATATATTTCAAAAAAAAATTTCCTTGATCTAAATTAAATCTAGGATATTTCAGATCTAATTCTTATTATTCTAATAATAAAAATAAAATCTAGATAAATTAAATCAAATTTAATTTACCTTGATGTAGGGTAATCTTATTACTCGTTGATGATCCTGTAAGCAGCGGAAGGTTCTGGATCTAGCCACACAAGTGCCTGGCCTCTACCGATATCTACTTGGGTTGAATCTAGAGATCCTCTTCTTCTCTATCATGTCTTCAAAAATCAGATCTGAGTCTGATTTAGAGGATCTTCAAAATAACATTCGAAGATCAGCAGTTGTCCTTTGCAGTAGCACAGTCTTCTAGCTTTCTATTACCTTTCTCTTGCCTGGATCGCACCAACTGGATCCCAAACTACTTTGGGCATGGAGAGGAGAGGGAGAAGATGGACTTGGCATGGAGGAGGAGGAGATAGGTAGCCTTGGGGTGTGGGAATTTTTAGATTCTCCTTGAGTTGGGCGCAGGGTCTTATTTATAGACTATGCGTGATCCAACACCTCTTCTTCCCAACCAACACAACTCTTTGTGAAGTCAGATCTAAATCTGATTGGTGGAAATAGAGTCCCTTGGATTCATCCTTAGATGATGCCTAAGACCAGTCAAAGTTGGTTCTTAGGAGGAGTCTAATCGGAATCCAAAAAGGTGATAGCGTTTCTATCCAATAGGGACTCCTGGGCACCTCCAACTTGGGTGCATGCCACCCTTGGCGTGCGCCCTCCTCCTTGTCAGGTTCTGGAAAGGGGATAAGCCCCCACTAGCTCTCCAATAGGTGCGTGACACGTGGATAAAAGTCAAAGTATCAATGGTCAACATTTGACCAGTCAAAGGTCAACTTTTGACTAAAATCAAAGGACGAGAAATGGTAGGTGATCCAAAATGGCAGGTATTGTCTTACAAAATAAGACAACCCTTTTCTAACCTGGACAGGCTCCAGTCAGACCAAGTGAAGACCTCTGATTGAGCACAAACTTCTTTTGCTCAGTCAGAACAACTATTTATGATAATAAAAGAAGAACGTTAGGTTCAATCGAGTGCTAGCACGATTTCCTTCAACCTAATTGAATCTCATTCAGATCAATTGAACTGGATCAGTTAAATTGATGATCACCAGATTCAAACCTTTGTTTGTGTGACTCTATTAGGTTTAGTTTTGTATGGTAATAGGATATGTCATGATCTCTATCATCGACATCATCGAAACTCCTTTCGATGGATCAAAACTCTTTTGATTCAAACAGCTAGAATGATCGATCATCTAAATCATTCTAATTGCTCCAAAAATCCACCAGTGACACCTAGCAGTATATGGTGGCAACCCATCAGAACTGAATGCGAACCTCTTGGTGCAGCTACCTGTGTGATTAAGTTCTTCTATCTTGAGCCCCGATCAGATTAGGGTTAAGGTGAACTCATCAAACCCTAGATTCTGTCATATGATGTAATCATTCGATTCAAGTTCGATGTGAAAATCTAAATAGAAACTCTTCCTATTATTTTACTCTGCCATGGCCATGGGCTTCTGGACTTGATTCTCATGATCATCATTGGGCAGCTTCCTCTACCACCGAGGTAGATAGATCTATCTTGATGTAATCTAGTTCCTACAATGAACATGCTATAGCCAACATACACTCAGGGTTCATATGGCTAGGAGACGAGTGTGGGTGTAGTCAACTATTAACACCCTCAAGGTGAACTACGATGCATCTCAGGTCAAAGAACCGAACACACACTGCAGCCGAGTCAGTCATTGACGAGAAGTAGACTCCTAATGACTACTCGAGTGGTCACGCTCAGTGTCCTCTTCTCTACGAGTACCTGTACTCTCGCTCCGGTGTCTCCACACCATAGACTCAAGACTCATCTACTAAAGAGAAGTGATTGTATACCAACCTTCCGGATCAATTACCATCCTCATGATGATTCTATGGTTGGGAGCATTTTATGAGTTAATAATGATTATTCATGTCTTAAATTTTTAACTCTTGAAAATATGAATTATCATTACCATTAACTCAATGGATGTATAACAGAAACTAAATACACATATGTGATAGAAAATAACCCATTTTATTGATTATAGTCAAAATTATAATTTTGCCCCTAGAAGTGTATTACAAGTGTCAGCCAATTCTGGCTTTTAGGGCACATATATCTAACATTTGGTCCATTGGATTACTATTAAATAGCTAGATTTTACCAGACTTCACCAGATTCATCTTAAAGCTGTTTTATTCCAAATTTTACTTGGATTTTCTCCTATTTTTATGATTAAAAATGCTTTTTATCCCACATTGCCTAGAAGAAAATCTTCAACTCCTCCTAGCTCTATAAATAAGACCCCAGGCTTCCAAAATTCATAGTCTTCAATCAAGGTGAAGCTTTGGTATAGGGTAGAGTCAGGCTTTGGATTAGAGGCTGCTTCAAAGCAACTAGTGCCGAGAAGAAGAGCTAGGCTTCTACACCATCTTTCTGCCAACGCCGATCCAAGATAATAGATTAGCCTATTTTACTTTTTTCTTGTGTATTTAAATTATAGACATTTTAATTAATACAATATTTATCTTTATGCTTTTTAATTTCATGCTCTTTATTTTTATTATAATTTAATTTCTAGACTTTAATTATTACTTTTTATTTTATTACAAGTAGATGCTAAGATCTAACTAGTAGATCTTAGTACCAAGTTTAAATTTTTGTACCTTTTAATTTTTAATTTTTATTTTTTGACTTCACTTTTGATTTCAAAACTCAAATTTTTTTCTTTTTCTTTTAAAAAAATTAAAAATTTTAAAGGCATGGACATTAAATTTTTTATCACTTTGATTTTTTTGTAAATAAATTATAAATAAAATATTTATTTTTTAATAAATATTGCTTGCTAACTTTTTTTATTTTACAGAAAAAGAGGTTAAAGAATAAAAAGAACTAGGGCAAGGAATAAATCATTCAGTTTTACTTAGTGAGATCAATCCTAACCCTAGTCCTCTTTTCTTTTTATTTATTTATTTATTTATTTTTAAATTAATTTAAAAAATATTTATGCAAACCTAATTAAAAGCTTCATGATAAGGTTAGAAATTCTAATTGTTTAGAGCATGCATCATATTAGTTTTATTTTTATTTTTTTTGATGATTGCTGGAGGCAAGATAAGCCTTTCAGAATTCAATTAGTTGCATGCATCTAGTTTAAATTGCATAGAATCTCTTGTCTAAATTTTATATTTTGCATATCATATTAAATCAAATTATGGGCAACATCCAATTAGATAAGATAAGGTGGAGATTTGATCACCCTTTCTTGGCCCATAAATAACCAACCAGCATTCTGCATTGACCTAAGTCTTTAATTTTAAAATCAATTAGACACTAGCCCTAGGAGCTCGAGCTCAATAGGATAAGGAATCCTAAGAGTTGAATCAAGTTAGGGTTAATCAATTTGACTGATGTTTAGGAAAGTGATTTAGGAATGACTGGATCCAAAGGAAGGTAGTTACTTAATGGGTTTCGTTAGCTTACCTGACCAAGCATAATTGGTATCTAAGGCAAGCAACGGAGGGATTCTTATCGACTTTACACTTACCTGATCAGTTGATTGGTTGATCCTACACTTAGAGGGCTTGAAGGTGACCTTAACAGTTAGGAGCTATCTAGATCTAGGATAATCTTTAGTCAGGATTAATTGACCAACTTGATTACTAACCAACATTATCACTAATTAAAACTAATTCTTCTCTCTCTTCTTAGCTCTAGGACTCTTTAGGACTTTTTTTTTAGGACTTTTATTTCTTTCTTTTTTCCCTCTTCAAAAATAAAATAAAATAAAATTAAAAATTAAATTAAATTTAATTAAACTAATTAAAAAATATTAAAAATAATAATTAAATTAAATTAAAAATAATAATTAAAAAAATTAAAAAAATTTAAAAATTAATTTTTTATAAAAAATAATAGTATAATAAAATAATAAAATATATATAAAAAAATTTAAAAAATTTTTGAATAATACATTAGGTTTGCACCAGGGCATGCACCGTAGGAAATTACTTTACTTGATCTAGTTGAATCTAACCATAAAATTGAAAGACTGAATCGTATTAAATCCGATAATCAAATGGCTGAAAATTTTAGAGAACCATCTAAGCAGATGAAGGAATACTTTATTTCTTCCACCTATAATCCATCGACTTGTATCCAATTACTTGAAATTCATGCTACCCACTATGAGATCAAGTCGACCACAATCTAGATGCTTCCATCTTTCTACGAAAACACCAATAAAGATCCTTATAAGCATCTATATGAATTCTTAAAAATTTGCTTTACGATAAAAATTTAAAATTTAACTAATGATGCCCTTAGACTAATTTTATTTCTCTTATCATTAAAACATAAAGCCAAGTACTGGCTTGGCACAATAGGAAGATCAATTAAAAATTGAGCTGAATTGTAAAGTAAATTTCTTAAAAAAAATTTTTCTATAGACTGAACCAACATTATGAGGTGAGCTATCAGTAGATTTGCTCAACTTTCAGGAGAACAGATTCACAGGTCATGGGAGAGACTTAAGAAACTTATTAGAAAATGCCTACACCATGGTCTATCTAAGTGGCAAATAGTTCAAGCTTTCTATGAGGATTTAGGAGACCAATACAGATAGATGGTAGATGCATCCTATGGAGGTACATTCATGAACAAGAAAGAGGATGAAGCCTATACCTTGATTGAAATCCTGAGTGAAAGCTCAATTAACCATGCTTCATTATCTTTCTACCAAACTTGGGTAGGGATCCATGAATTTAAACATCTAGAATCTAGGTCTAAGGCTGATTCAAATTTGATAAATAAAATGGACTTTCTTGGTCAGAAATTATATTAAGTCCTAACCCTAGGTCAACAATATCTTACATAATTCACATCATCTTCTAATTATTAGGAGATTTGTTCAATCTGTGCTAGCCCAACCCATCATGTGAATGAATGTCCTATGACTGTATAGTTTTCACCTTTTATCCAAGAACAAGTCCAAGCTGCTAAAGGCTACTCCAAGCTGATTAATGATCCATTTTCAAATTCATATAACTTTGGCTGGAGAAACCATCCTAATTTTTTTTGAAAACCACAACAGACTTAGGCTCGGATCCATAATTTGATTTAATTTGGTGTTTCCCATAATTTGATTTAATATGATATGCAAAAAAAAATTTAGATAAGGGATTCTATGCAATTTAAACTAGATGCATGCAACTAATTGAATTCTGAAAGGCTTACCTTGCCTCCAGCAATCACCAAAAAAAATAAAAATAAAATTAATATGATGCATGCTCTAAATAGTTAGGATTTCTAATCTTATCATGAAGCTTTTAATTATGTTTACATGGATATTTTTATAACTAATTTAAAAATAAAATAAATAAATAAATTAATAAAAAGGAAAGAGGACTAGGGTTAGGATTGATCTCACCAAGCAAAATTAAATGATTTGTTCCTTGCCCTAGTTCTTTTTGTTCTTTAACCTCTTTTTCTATAAAATAGAAAAAAATTAGCAAGTAATATTTACAACAAAATAATAATTTTATTTATAATTTATTTACAAAAAAATTAAAAAGATCAAAAACTTAATGTCCGTGCCTTTTCCAGCAACGGCACCAAAAACTTGGTGCATTTGCCAAAATTATTTTTAATTTATTTAAAATAAATCAAAAAAATTAAAACCAAAAATAAAAAATAATCCTCGACAACGGTGCCAAAAATTTGATAAGAACACGATGTTGTCGTTAAGGTACCATGTTTATCAGTTTAATCTAACTTTTTAAAATAATTAAAAATACGTGGATAGCAGTGAGTTGGATCGAATCCATAGAGAAGATAGTATTTTTAGATTTAAAATCTTTAATTTTTTTTAAAAAAAAGAATTGGAGTTTTAAAATCAAAAGTGAAGTTGAAAAATAAAAAGAAAAAACTAAAAAATGCAAAAATTTAAACTTGGTACTAAGATCTACTAGTTAGATCTTAGCATCTACTTGCAATAAAATAAAAAGCAATAGTTAAAGTATAGAAATTAAATTACAATAAAAGTAAAGAGCATAAAATTAAAAAGCATAAAAATAAATATTACGTTAATTAAAATGTTTATAATTTAAATACATAAGAAAAAAAATAAAATAGGCTAATCTCTAATCTTGGATCGGCGTTGGCAGAAAGATGATGCAGAAGTCTAGCTCTTCTTCTCGGCACCAGTTGCTTTAAAGCAGCCTCTAATCTAAAGCCTAGCTCTACCCTATACCAAATCTTCACCTTGATTGAAGACTATGAATTCTAGAAGCCTAGGGTCTTATTTATAGAGCTAGGAGGAGTTGAGGATTTTCTTCTAGGCAATTTGGGACAAAGAGCCTTTTTAATCATCAAAATAGAAAGAAATTTGAGTAAAATTCAGTTTAAAATAGCTTTAAGACAAATCTAGTGAAATCTAATGAAATCTAGCCGTTCAATAGGAATCCAATGGACCAAAAGTCATCAAAATTGAATGTGCATCGATCCAGATTAGGTTGGATTAAATTCTGGCCATTGATCGCACGTTCATGAAGAAAATCTAGCCACTGATCGCGCATTGGGAGTCCTGATCACCATCAGGAGCATTCTGGATCGTTGGATCTGAGTCAAATGTGAGCGTTGCCATTCGATGGCGATCTGCATGAAGTTTGAAGCTAAATCAAAGTAGGAAATTTTCTCCACCATCCAATCTGGATCGCAATCAACTGGATCCATCCGATCGTGCCTTTACTATTCCCATAAACTGCATGGACCGGCTACACTGCACATCGCAATGAATCAATGCCTCCTATCATCGAGTGAAAAGTCCAAAATGCCCTATGAGTCATGATAGATTTTTTATAAACCTTTAAGTATCTAGGTCCAGCACATGTCGCTCCGTGATTCATCGGTTTCTGCTGAGCTGGCAGTCCACACCTGGATCATGGATCGGCTAACGGCTTTCGCGACTGAGTCGACTAGCGTGGCTAGCTTGACACACTGGCTTTGTCAGCTTGGCTCAGCATGTTTGGACGCGCTAGCTGATATGGCGCGATGGCTGGAACCGACTGAGCCATATGTTATTTTTTATTTAATTTTTATTTATTTTATTTTTTTAGAAATACATATCTTCTTCATTTTAGCTTCATTTTGCTCAAAACTTATTTTGTTGTAATAAAAAAAAATAAGCTCTTTTCATTGATAATAAAATTTATTTTTTTATTTTTATTATTTTTTAATTAATTTTTTAAATAAATAAAAATATGAATTTCTCAAAAAATATATATAAATTGATCATTAATTCTTAAAAATTAATATAAATTAATTAATAAATTAATACTTTTATTGATGAATTTATAGTACTTATCAAGATTCTAGTAGAGTTTTGAAGAAGAGAAGAAGAGCTCTAGAAAGAAAGCGTATCTAGAGGATCTCTTATATAGACAGAGTCTATAACAAACTGATAGTGATAGTCGTAACCATTCGATAGTGAGCCATTCAGGGCCATGTGGAGTTTATTATGGGGGATAGTGTCTATTATTGCGATGTGCGAGCCCGTCGGGGTCCAACGGTCGAAGCTCGGATGAGAGAAATTGATGGTTCTTTTGGCGATGTCGAGGATGGGTGCCGAGGTCCTTTGGGGCTGCTGGATGAAGTTTGGAGGGATTTTAGTTGTTTGGAGGAGCCCATCTGAAGAAGAAATTCAAGAGAAGTTCGACTGTTGGAGGAGTTCGGATGAAGGGAAAGTTCGGAAGGAGTTCAACTATTTGAGGAGTCTGGTTGGAGGAGTCTAGCTGAAGGAGAAGTTTGGAAAGAGTCCGACTATTAGAGGAGTCTGGCTGAAGGAGAAGTTCAAAAGGAGTCTGACTGTTGGAGGAGGCCCAAGATTTAACCATGGAGGCTACTGCCGAATGGGATCCTTCCGAGATCAAGCATCCAGCCAAACTTCGGTAGGAGCGGATTTATCCCCAATAACTTTTATTAATTTATAATTCATATACAATTATAAATATATAGCCCAACCATCAATAAGTTGACAATTAACTTTGGGACATATTCCTAATAATCATAAGATCTACAGATCTAATCTAAAAATTCTATATGCTATAGGATCCAATATATCATATATGCACGAATATCTAAAAATAAAAATAATAACTACAGTAAAACTATTTTTGATGCTATATGTATTCAGAACACATTACCTTGTGTGGATAGTCAATCACTGCAATCTGATCATCGTTAGGAAGATCTGCTCATCGTGATGTGCCACACAGTGTGTCTGGCCTCTGTGGGTCATCCACATGAGGCTCCTGGTCCCGATCAGCTCCTCCTAAGTGCTAGCTTGACACCAAAATCCTTCGATGGCTATTTTAGATCGATCTGATTCGATCTCCCTCCAGTGATTTTGGATACTCCAAAAATTACTAGAGGAAGGGAAGAGGTAGAGGAAGGTCACTATTTTGGATACTCCAGTGATTTTGTGATGCTCACAACTCATGTTCTCTCTTCCCAAAACCTAGGTTGAAATCCTAGGGCAACACTCACCCAAAACCCTGTGCAACACTCTTGGAATTTCTCTTAGGAAACTCTCGGTATTTTTCATGCATAATAGGGTGGATCATGTGGAGAGGGACTTCTCTTCTTAGATTCATTACATGCCCCTTCATAAAACTCCTTTTAATTTGTGCCAAATAGAGTAGAGAGTGCATGGAGGGATAAGGATCATGTGGCTACTTATTCGAATTCAAACTCCATTTGAATTCAAATAGTAATCATTTGATATTATCCACTTAAGGACATGAGAAGGAAGGGCATGCACCCTCTTGTGCATGGATTTCTTCATGAGAATTCTCAATTCTCATGGAGCAAAGAGGTGGGGGGGGTGCAAGATCAGGGTGATGTGGAGCACAAGACTAGTCAAAATAGTCTTTCAAAACTTTATCCAATTAGAACCCAATCCAAACTAATTTGGCTAAGCCCAATTAGACCAGATTAAATCCAACTTATTTAGGCTTAATTAGGCTTAGTTAAATTCTAATCAAATTAAGAATTAATTAAGACAAACCACTGATCAAATTAGGGATTAAACCTCCTCGATAATTAGGTTATCTCATTACCTAATCGAGTCAAATCCAACTGAATCTAATTCGATTGGACCTGAACCAAAAATTATTACTCAATCAGATTGAGTTAATTAGTGATCAAATTATTAATTAGATTTTTCTTTATTAGTCATTAGATTAGGAAGGAACCTCTAGTGTATGTGATCCCATGGGTTCGAACCTAAGCCGGTAGCACAGGAACTAATTTTCTATAATAATCAAAGTGACCATCTAGCAATGGTACCCGATGTTCGGATAGATTGAATAGTCCAATCACAACATTCAGAACCTACATGAATATGGTTACCATATAATTCATCCATTTGACCTCTGTGCATAAGATGACTCAGGGTTAAACTATCAACCTTGGAAGACCATCCTAATTGTGTCTCAAAGCAATTAGTCCTATGACCTCTCATAAGGACTACCCTGGCCAAGACTTTGCTAAATTGAAATACTATTGAACACAGCTCCGGTGTCCAGGAGTGGTCAATCCCATCTTGATTCAAGCATCAACTCCATAAGTACTTGACTGTACCTAGAAACCTTCCATTACTAAATTAGAAATTTAGATAGTTTGGCACTAAAGCATAGTGAGTTACTTGAAAGTCACCATGGTGATCTCAGGTCGGAGGGACACTTATGCCCATATTCCATTAGAGCAATTTTTGATAGCAGAAAAGCTTTGGAGTAGCTCATGTTCAGTATAGATGTGTCTCTACATCTCATCTGCATGCCATACCAGTATCTCCACACTTCTTAGAGGACAACCAACCTATATGGCACACAATGATCTATACTCAATAAATATTATCGTCCTAAGTAACAATGTATCATTTGGTCGCAAACTATTTTAAGGACTAAACAACAAATTCTCTTTTATTGATTCTAAATAGTCCTAAGGACATCATCATAATAGACAAGAGTTTATTAGAAGATGAAAGATTTATGATGAAAATACTAGAATAACTTTTATTTAATTAAAAATTTATATACAATTACATGAAATAGCTCAATCGTCAATAGGCTAATGATTAGCTTTGAGATACTATTTCCAACAATTAGCAAGCTTGCAAAATCCATCATGGATCGGACCATGTCTAACAGAGTCCAATTTCTTCTTTTAAATACACCATTATGCTGGAGTGTTCCTAGAGGAGTCCATTGGAAAAGAATCCCATTTTCTTCTGTATATGTGAGAAACTCACTGGAATGGTATTCCCCTCCTCGATCAGATCGAAGAATTTTAATACTCTTCCCAGATTATTTTTCTACTTCACTTCGGAATTGTTTGAACATTTCAAATAAATCCAACTTGTATTTCATTAGATAGACATATACATATTTGGATAGATCATCTGTGAAAGTGATAAAATATAAATATCCACCTCTTGCACTTATGCTCATTGGTCTACATACATAAGTATGTACTAAACCTAAGAGCTATATGGCTCTCTCACCTTTTTCAGTAAAAGGTGACTTGATTATTTTACCAAGAAGACATGACTCATAGGTTGAAAGTGATTCACAATCACTAGCTTTGAGAATTTCCTCTTGAGTCAATCTGTTTATCCTGTTCTTGCTTATATGACCTACCTATAATGTCATAAGTAGATATCTGATACGCTATCTAATCTAGGGTGCTTGCTAGTTGAATAGACTATGTTAACAGGTTGTGATAGCATATATATACACCATTGTTCAAATGTCCACAAAAAATAGTAACACCATTCATAATGATATTACAAACTTATTTTTTTATTAAAATTTCATAATCATTTTTGGCCAGAAGGCCTACAGAAATGACATTTAAAAAAAAATTGGGATAGAAATGACAATCACTAAGAACAATGATATGGGACTCAAAAACAAGTTTTAGGATTCCTAAAGCTAGAACTAGAACTAGTCTTCCATCTCTAACATTTAGGAACCTTTCATCTTGCTCGAATCTCCTATTTACCTGCAACCCCTAAAATGAATTCCAAATATGATAAGGGCTACCAGTATCCAATACCCAGTCAGTAATATCATAAATAGAGAAATTGTAAGGAGTTATCGTTAAAGGAAAATCCTATTTTCTAGCATAGGATCATTTAGATCTGATTAGATCTGAAGGAATATTTAAATTTTTTTCTAAGATCATAATCAAATCTGAGACATCTCAGATCTGATATTTTAAGATCTAATATTATTATTAAAATAAAATTAAATCTAATTAATTTCATACCTTGTATTTTGGATAATTAGATTACCCTATGATGATCCTGATCTATCCTAAGGTTCTGGAAGGAGCCACGCACGCAACTAGCCTCTATCGATATCCACTCTTGCTGGATCTAGACATCTTCTCCTCGCAAATCTTTTATCTAAATATCAAATTTGAATCTAATCTGAAAGTCATTCAAAAGAATTTTTGAAAGCAGCGTGTCTGTCTCATGAACACCATCGCGTAGATGTTGATCTCTTTACAAATTTGATTGGATCTTCTTCTCAAATTTATTTCCAACCTTTGGCACATAGAAGAAGGGGAGAGAGAGGATCAAATAGGGCATGGAAGATGGAAGGGGTGGCAGCCTTCGGGTATGAAAAATTATTTTTTTCATGAAGAGCCTTGGTGCAAGGGTTCTTATACAAAAGCATAGCACCAAGTTAGAGTCACTCTTTGATCAAAATCCTTATTTGTTCAAGCATTGTGACTCCTGGACCTGATCTTCATGAAAATCCTCAGATCCCATCTAAATTTGACACAAAAAATCAATCTGGATGGTCGCAGCATGAGTAGATAAGTAAGAGTCTACTGCGACTAGGATTCTTCCCTTAAGAGTTTGATCCAAATCAACTCTATCATAACTCAGTCTAGACACCTCCAAAAATCGAAAAAATTGGTACACCAAATATTTGACTTGTTCCCTATCACACATCCAAAAATTAGATCAAAAGAGTTTCCAAAGAATTTTTTAGAAGCCTCTAATCAAGTAACCCTAAATTCTCTCAATTAGGTCAACTTTTGACCCTAGTCCAATTTGACTATGAATGGATTTAATTTCTATAATTAATCTAATCTAGACTTATTCCCATCAGATGAAAATAAATTCATTCAAAATACAAGAATGAGTCAAATCAAATTTGACTCAGTTGTGATGAATCAGAAAGATTACAGAAGGAGAAAGTTAGGCTTGATCATGTGCTAGCACGATTACCTTGAACCTGATTGAATCTAATCCAAATCAAGCAAACTGGGTTAGCTTAATTAATGACATTCAAACCCAAACCCTTGTTTGTATGACTCAGTTAGATTCAATTCTGTATGGTAATAAGATATATCATGATCTCGATCATCGACATCATCAAAACACCTTTCGATAGACCAGAACTTTTCTGATTCATAAAATTAAAATGATTGATCTTCAAAATCATTCTAATTGCTCCCAAAATCTACCGATGATACCTAGCAGTATATGGTGGCAATCCATTAGAACTGAAAATAAACCTCTTCGTGTAGTTACCTGTGTGATTGGGTTCTTCTATCTTGAGCCTTGATAGGTTTAGGGTTAAGGTGAACTCATCAAACCCAATGTCCGTCATATGAATTAGTCATTTGATTCAAGTCCAATGTGAAACTCTAATAGAAACTCTTTCTATCATCTTCACTCTATCATGGCCATGGACTTGAGGACTTAATATCATGATTATCATAGGGCTACTCCTCATCTATCGAGGTAGATAGATCCCTTATTGGTGCAATCCAATTCCTACAATGAACATGCTATAGCCAATATATACCTTAGAATTTTGAATGGCTAGGAGATCGAGTTATGGTGTAGTTAAACTATAACACCCTTAAGGTAAACTATCGATGCACCTCAGATCAAAAAATCAGATACACCTACTGCATAATCAAGCCAATCATCGACGAGAAGATAGACTTTCTTATAACTGCTCAAGGTGGTCATGCTCAGTGCCCTCGTTATCTAACAAGTACCTATACTCTTACTTTGATATCTCCATACTAAAGATTCAAGATGCATCTATCCTATGAAAGTGATCGTACACCAACCTTCTAGATCGATCACCATCCTCGTGATGATCCTACGGTCCCGAGCAGTTTATGAGTTAATTATAAAAATTCATGCCTTAAATTTTCAACTATTAAAAATATGAATTGTCATTACCATTAACTCAAAGAATGTATCACAGACACTTTAAATACATACTGTCATAGAAAATAACTATTTTATTAATTTATAGTCAAAATTAGAAAATTGTTCTTAGAAATGCATTATAAGTATTAGCTAATCTGGCTTCAAGGGCACACATCTAACAATCTTCCACTTAACCTAAAGCCAATTGGCTACAAATTGAAGTCTCATCTTCTCAAGGTAGGCTTCGATCTTTTGCTAGCTCAATATTTTTGTCAGTAGGTCAGCCACATTATCTATAGCATCAACTCTCTTGACCTTGACGTAATCCTTCTCGAGATAATCACGGATGAGGTGGTATTGCTGCTTGATGTGCTTGGATTTCTAATGAGACCTCAGCTTCTTAACTAGGGCTATAGTGCCATTGTTGTTGTAGTACAGAGGGACGGCATTTGATGGCATCACTCCATGCTCTGCAACGAACTTCTTATACTAGAATGCCTTCTTTGTAGCTTTCGATGCAACTATGTACTCTACTTTCATGGTGGAATCTGCTATCACAGTCTGCTTAGAACTCTTTCAGCTGATAGCACCACCATTGAACACAAATAGATTTTTAGATGTCGACTTTTCATCATCTATATCGGACATAAAATCCAAGCCTATATACCCCTAGACCTGGAGTTCTCTATTACCAAAGACTAGAAACATATCCTTAGTCCTTCTCAAGTACTTAAGGATCCATTTCATAGAAGTCCAATGCTCTTCATCTGGATTCGACTGATATCTGCTAGTAACACTCACAGCATGGGCAATATCAGATTGCATACATAGCATGGTGTACATGAGGCTCCCTATTGCTGAAGCATAAGGAATTTTTCTCATGCATTCAATCTCCTCGGTATGTTGGGACATATCTTCTTAGAGAGATGAATGCCATGTCTGAAGGGCACTAAACCCCTCTTGGAGTTTTTCATGCTAAACATTTTTAGCACCTCCTCTATGTACATCTTCTATGAGAGACCCAGCATTCTATTCAGTCTATCCCTATAGACCTTACTTTCCAGAATAAATGATGCTTCTCCTAGATCTTTCATATAGAACTCTTTTGACAACCACATTTTTACCATAGTCAACATGAAAATATCATTTTCAATTAAGAGGATGTCATCCACGTACAGTACGAGAAAGACAATAGTGCTCTTACGGATCTTTTTGAATACATATGGTTCCTCCTCATTCTTGATGAATCCAAATGATTTGATTACATCATTGAAACGAGCATTCCAGCTCTGAGATGTTTGGTTAAGTCCATATATGGACCTTTGCAACTTGCATACCTTGTGATCATTATCACTAGATGTAAAAGCTAGCAACTGTTCCATATAGATATTTTCCTCAAGATATCCATTTAAGAACACCATTTTTATGACCATCTGCCATATTTTATAATCAAAATAGGCTACAACAGCAAGCAATGTGTGGATGGATTAGATCATGGCTACTAGCGAAAATGTATCCTGATAGTCAATGCCTTCACGCTGATTATATCCTTTTGCTACGAGCCTTGCTTTGAATGTCTCTACATTCCCATCGGCACCTATATGTTTCTTGAAGATCCATTTACACCCAATAGATATTATACCTTCAGGTGGATCTACCAAGATCTAGACTTGGTTGGAATGCATTGAGTCAATTTCTAACCTCATTGTCTCTAACCATTTCTCAGAGTTGATATCTGATATTATCTCATCATAAGTTTTGAGATCATCACCATGAACCCCATTTTCTATGAGGAACATTTTCTCTAAATCTTCTGATATAGTACCTAAGTACCTTTTAGAAGGATGGAAAATTTTACTTGATCTACGAGGTGGAGGAGGTAGTATCTGAGTTGGCTCAATCTGATTGGGTTCCATAGGAACCTTGGCTCGTGGCTCTTGGGAGACTTTCATCTCGAGCCTAATCTATCTTTCGATACCACCATCTTGAATAAACTATTTTTTAAGAAAGATGGCATGTCAACTCATAATCACATTATGATCTTTCAGAAGATAGAAAAAATATCCTAATGACTCTTTAGGATATCCAATAAATCGAGCTCTAAAGGATCTAGACTCTAATTTATCCGTCTGTTGTCTCTTAACATAGGCCGGACAATCGCAAATTCTAAGATGACTCAGACTTGATTTCTTATCATGCCATATATCATACGATGTAGTAGGAATAATTTTAGATGGAACCCTATTCAATAGATATATAGCAGTCAACAAACTATATCTCTAAAGAAACTCAGGGAGATCTGTGAAGCTCATCACGGATTGAACCATATCTAATAGGATCCAATTTTCTCATTTTAAAACCCCATTGAGTTAAGGCATTCCAAGTGGAGTCCATTGAGAGACTATGCCATTATCTTTAAGATAATCTAAAAATTTTTGATTAAGATATTTACCTCCTCGATCTGATTGAAGAATCTTAATGAGTTTTCATGTTTATTTTTCTACTTCGAGTCTAAATTCCTTAAACCTTTCAAAAGCTTTAGACTGTGCCGTATCAAATATATATATCCAAACCGAGATAAATCATCGATAAAGGTGATGAAGTAGATGTAATTGCCTCTGACCGACACATCAAATGGGATGCATACATTAGTATGTACTAGGATAAGCTGGTCTATGGCCCATTCTCCATGTCCCACAAAAGAAAGCTTGATCATTTTGCCATGAAGGCATGATTCACAAATTAGATATGACTCAAAAGTCAATGGACTCAATAGTCCGAACTTTTTTAATTTGTTAATCCTATCTTCAGCTATATGACCTAGCCTAAGGTGCCAAAGATACCTATTATTTAGACTATCCTTAGGTCGCTTTGATCCTATGGCATTTATGTTTTGCTCAATATTAAAAAAAGAAATATCAATATGTAACTGATAGAGACCATTTATAAGAAAACCACTTACAATTTTATTTCTTTGATAAAGAATATTATAATGGTTCTTAAGAAAACTAATTACATAGCCTTCCTGTACTAAACATGAAATAAAAATCAAATTCCTACTTGCTGTAGGTACATAAAAAATAGTCCCTAAGTACTAAGTCTAATCCTAATGGTAATCACAGATGGTAGGTTCCTATGACCACAACAGCAACTCTTGCACCATTTTTGATGCATAGGATCATCTCGCCATCCCTCAGCCTCCTGCTATCCTCAAGACCCTGCATAGAAGTGTACAAGTGAGCACTAGAACCAGAGTTAAGCATCCAACTGGATGTAGAAAAAATCGTAAGGTTAGATTCTATAATGAGCATACCTCCAGAAGAACCTTCCTCCTTATTCTTTAGGCTGGCCAGGTAAAGAGGGCAGTTCTACTTCCAATGGCTGCCACTATTGTAATGAAAATATTTTTTTTGATCAGCAGTCTTCTTCTTCAGCTCTATCTTCTTCTTCTTTCCACCATCCATCTTCTGCTTCTTCATGGACTTTTTCTTCCTAAAAGACTTTCTCTTGAAAGAAGTCTGCTCCATAGTAAGACCTAGCCTTTAGAATATTTCGTAGAAAGCTCAGCAGTAACCAGCATATTCATGAGCTCAGCCAAGGTATTTGAAGTTTATGCATATGGTAGTTCATGATGAACTATCCATACACATCAGTCAAGGAGTGTAGAATTATATCAATCTACAGATCTTGATCTAACTTGACACCAAGCTTCTCAAGCTCTTCTATATCCTTGATCATCATCAGATAATGATCTTAGACTGACTGCCCATCACGCATTTAAGCCTTAAACAATCTTTTAGTGATTTGATATTTGGCTGCGTGACTCTGTTCACTAAACAACTCTTGCAGGTGAGCCAACATTTGATGGCTAGTCATAATGTCTTCATGTTGGCACTGGAGCTCATCAGACATTGAGCCCAACATGTACTATCTAGCTATGTTATCTTCATCCGTTCACTTCTCGTAAGATGCTCTCTGATTGTAGATGGATGGGCTGGTAAGATGGAAGGATCCTGTTTCAACACATGAGTCAATTTTTTGGAACTCAAAATAATTTTGAAGCTCTGAAGCCAATCCTTGTAGTTGGGTCCGATCAGTCTATGAGTGTCTAGGATACGGGCTAGTGGATTGGACACAACATCTTTCTATAGAGTGTCAAAGGTTTAGTTAGATTTTGTAATTAGACTTAACCAATTTATTTAGAGATTTTATTTTTAAACAAATTAGACTCCCACTATTTACTCGGATCCCTACACTCCCTTGGCAGAGATACAAAAATCACTATGATCATTGATTTCTAATGGATGGTGCGGTCCCACCAATTGGGACACCACCTCACTTAATAGTTATTGGTGATGGATAAACCGATGAGTGGATAACTCTTGTCCAATGATTCTCTAATCGTGGTGCATCCAAATCTGGTCTCTAATTCATGAAGCTCACCGTGCCCAGAATATTGCTCCACTCCTTAGGTAAGTCAGACCCACCATTTGCATGAATTTGATTTCTAATTAGATTCCTCATCATATCTGAAATATAAAGCCCAACCCATCCTCCAATCCATAGCATCTAATGCCTAATAGACAAGGTTGTATCTTCTCGGTGCAACTGAACCACTGTATCCAGTCGAGAACAATTAACCCTAGGAAGGGCCCACACATCTACAATGGTGGAAGACCTTAGACATAATATTTTCTTAAGAAGATTTAATTTAGGTCTCTTTAAACATGACTTGACTTAGTCATAATAATAATGACTTACCTAGTGGCATGGGTCGGCTCGAATTATTAGCCACATCAAATCAGAACTGGATCTACACAAATGGCTAGATAAGTGAGACTGGTGGAAGAGATATGCCATTAACTCGATAAGAATGCATTTAGGTCGAGTAGCTTCCAATTAAAAATCAATCGATCATATCTGCCAGACTTATCTTAGACACCAAATTATCGAATTAGAATCAGTTGGGTTAGCCTACAACCCAAGCTCGAACCATGGAGCCAAATTAAATCTTGACTTGATCAAGTCACATCTTAATGTGATTTGATCTTGAACTAGACTTAATCCTATTAGACTGGTCAAATCTAACCTTTTTTTGATCCCACCTAACCAACTCTTGAATCAGTTTGATCAACCGCTAGACCTAATTGAGCTACCCAAGTCTGAATCCAATTTTATGAATATATATTAAATCTAAAAATTTATAATTTTCTAGATCTGATTAATTTTATAATCTTAATTTTTAATTAAGTTTTGGATTCATAAATAAAATATGTAATAAAAATTGTAGCATTTCAGAATCTAGGATTTCGTAGAAAAATAAGTTTTGATTTCTGATTAAGGATGAACACACAGCACCCCTACATGCCATAAGAGCACCCTATCGTATGAGAGGAGAGGGTCTTTAAACCCTACTTTATTCTTATGATCGAACAACCATGAGGAACTTCTTAATTAGAAATATAATTTTCTATGATAAAACTAGTTAGATCATATATCACATATAAAAAGATCTAACTAATACATGTCTTGCATACATCTCATGTATCATAAATATGTATACTTTCAAATCTAAAATATCACATATTAATTCTAAAAAATAAAATTTTAAATTTGATCATATCAAAATTAAAACTATTCTAGACATCTTATAGAACTATTCTATAAATAGTCTAAGCATGCATCTTTCATATCTCATATAAAATAAAATAAAAGTTAAAAATTTTATTTCTTATTTCTTAGATCTGGATACAATAATTATAATATTAAAAAAATTTAAATAAATCTAAAATTAAATTTAATCAAATTAAATACATGATCATACTAGACTACATATTGAACTATTTTATACCTAGTCTAATCATGCATCTCATACATATTAGATCTAAATGATTTAATTTTTTTTATTTTTTAATTTTAGATCTAATCATATCTTATGTGACATTTAAAATCTTTTAATATTAGATCATAAATAAATATGAAATTAGATCTATGGTAGATCTGAATAACTGCTAATGTAGCTCTGATACCAGTTGAAGGAAAACCCTGTTTCCCAGCACGAGATCATTCAGATTTGAAGAAATATTTTAAAAATTTTTCTTCTAAGATCATAATTAGATTTGAGACATCTCAGATCTGATCTTTTAGGATCTAATATTAAGATTAAGATAAAATAAAATCTAATTAATTTCTTACCTTGTATTTTGGGTAATCAGATTTTTCTGTGATGATCCTGATTTATCCTAAGGTTCTGGAAGGAGCCACGCAAGTACCTAGCCTCTACTAGTATCCACTTGGGTAGGATCTGAATGTCTTCTCCTCATGAACCCTTTTACCAAATATCATATCTGAATCTAATATGAAAGTCCTTCAACAAAATTTTTGAAAGCAGCATGTCCGTCTCACGAATACCATCGCATAGATGCTGAACTCTTCACAAATTTGATTGGATCTTCTTCTCAGATTTATTTCCAACCTTTGGCACATAGAAGAAGGAGAGATAGAGGATCAGAGAGGGCATGGAATATGGAAGGGGTGACAGCCTTTGGATTTGAAAAATTATTTTTTTCATGAAGAGCCTTGGTGCAAGGGTTCTTATGCAAAAGCATAGCACCATGTTAGAGTCCCTCTTTGATGAAAATCCTCATTTATTCAACCATTGGGATCTTAGACCTGATCTCCACAAAAATCTCAAGATCCCATCTAATTTTGATGCCAAAAAACAATCTAGAAGGTGGCAGCATGAGTAGATAAGTAAGAGTCCACTACGACTAGGACTCTTCCCTCAAGAGTTTGATCTAAATCAAACTCTATCATAACTCAGTCTAGACACCTCCAAATGTCACAAAATTTGGTACACCCAATATATTACTCATTTTCTATCACATATCCAAAAATCAAATCAAAAGAATTTCTAGAGATTTCTTTAGAAGCCTCTGATTAGGTGACCCTCAATTCTCTCAATTAGGTCAACTTTTGACCCTAGTCCAATTTGACTATGAATGGATTTAATTTCTATATTTAATCTTAACTAGACTTATTCTAGTTAGATGAAAATAAATTCATTCAAAATATAAGAATGAGTCAAGTCAAATTTGACTCAGTTGCATTGAATTAGAAAGATTATAGAAGGAGAAAGTCAGGCTCAATCGTGTGCTAGCACGATTACCTTGAACCTGATTGGATTTAATCCAAATCAATCAAACTAGGTTAGCTCAATTGATGACATCTAGATCCAAACCTTTATTTGTATGATCCAATTAGATTCAATTCTATATAATAGTGAGACATGTCGCGATCTCCATCATCGACATCATTGAAACACCTTTTGATGGACCAAAATTTTTCTAATTCATACAATTAGAATGACTGATCATCAAAATTATTCTAATTGCTCCCAAAATCCACTAGTGACACCTAGCAGTATATGGTAGCAATCCATCAAAACTAGAAATGAACCTCTCGATGTAGTTACCTGTGTGATTGGGTTCTTCTATCTTGAGCACCGATGGAATTTGGGTTAAGGTGAACTCGTCAAACCCAATGTCCGTCATATGATTTAATCATTTGATTCGAGTCCAATGTGAAATTTTAATAGAAACTCTTTCTATCATCTACACTCTACCATGGCCATGGGCTTAAGGACTCAATCTCATGATTATCATAGGGCTACTCCTCATCTATCGAGGTAGATAGATTCCTTATTGGTGTAATCCAATTCCTACAATGAACATGCTATAGCCAACATACACCTCAGAATTTTGAATGGTTAGGAGACCAAGTTATAGTGTAATCAAACTATAACACCCTCAAGGAGAACTACCAATGCTCCTCAATTCAAAGAACCAGACACACCTACTGCAGCATTGAGCTAGTCATCGACGAGAAGGTAGACTTCTTTATGATTGCTCGAGGTGGTCACACTCAGTGCACATGTTCTCTAATGAGTACCTGTACTCTTGCTCCAGTGTCTCCATACCATAGATTCAAGATATATTTATCTTAAGAAAGTGATCGTACACCAATCTTTCGGATCGATCACCATCCTCATGATGGTCGTACGGTTAGGAGCAGTTTATGAGTTAATTATGAAAGTTCATGTCTTAAAATTTTTACTCTTGAAAATATGAATTATCATTACCATTAACTCAAAAGATGTATCACAGATGCTTTAAATACACACTGTGATAGAAAATAATCTTTTTATTAATTTTTATTCAAAATTATAAAGTTACCCTTAGAAGTATATTACAAATATCAACCAATCTGGCTTCTAGATCACACATCCAACAATCATATAAATACTTTGCCCAGCAATAGCTTATTTTTTTCTCTGTCTGTTCGGATCTAGGGAGGCAATGTACTAAGGATAGTTTCTCTTCTAGTATCCCCACTTCTTGCAAAAGAAGCATTCAGCTTGACTCTTATTGGACTTGATCTTCCTGGTCTAGCCCTATACAGATGTCCCATCCTGAACTTGCACCTTTTTTACTTTCTTCTTCTTGTTCATCTTTTCTTTTCTAAAGGGTCCAGATTTAGAAGACGAACCTCCCACTAAGTTCACCAACTCTTTGTAGAGTTGATGTTCTTTCTCAAAGTTTTGAAGCAATCCTAGTAACCCATGGTAGTCTACTTTAGGCTTTATCATTCTAAACTAAGTGAGAAATGTGAGAAAAGACTTAGGCAGCGAGTTCAGTATTGCATCATTCCCAAGTTGTTTATGCAAGAAAATGTCGAGCTTGCTCAATCGCTCTATCAGCTCGATCATGTATAGTACATGATCAGTGATAGAAGCTCCATCCCATATCCTAGCATTGAAGATGGCACAACCAGTCTTGTGCCTCTTCACATCATCGGGTGTGCCAAAGAAATCCTCCAACACTTGAAGCATGTCCTTTAGCTGAGCCATCTCAAATATGTGACTGAACTCGTCGCTCATGGCAGCCAGCATAATGCAGCACACCATAGTTCTATCACTGAGCCACTTTTGATAAGTGTCTCCGACTATCCCACGTGCATTGAGAGCTGGCTCCTCAGGTGCAGGATCTGTCAATACATATAGGATTCGTTCATACTCCAGGACTATCTTCAACTTTCGAAACCAACTACCAAAGTTGGATCCCACCAACTTATCATTGTGCAATAATGGTCGGAGCAATAGAAACGTAGCCATGTCTACATAAAAGAAAAATCATAATCTAATTAGTAATTGATTCATTAAACCTAAAGATTTGGACTTTAATCAAAATGTTCTTCTATAATTTTATTCGAATTAGTAGCCTTTACCTCCAATTTGAGAAATTATCTTAATTTCTTAGTAGGTACTAGAATCCACATAGACTGCACACAAACCCAACTTTGTTTGGCCAATCCATATATATATCTAAGAGTAGGTTCATAATCAATTATTTTTTTAAATAATTTCTAGTAATTAAATTTTATCCAAGTCCCTAATCAAAAGGCTTTGGCCTCCACTGAAAAGATCCGATTAGTTCCAACCATTAACATAACCATACTTAGCCCATCTAACCAATAAATGATTAGGCCCAACTTTGATTGACTAACCTACCCACCATTTAGAAAGATGTAGCCAAGAAATCATATAATGAATGATAATTCCATCGGTCGATAAGCACCAGGCCTTTGGGCCTCCAATGATTATCCAACTGATGGATCAATTATCATCCACTTATTAGGAGGCTATGATCTAGTTATCAACATAACTATTTCATTTTAAGGATTTAATAATTTTAGAGAATTTTAATTTAAGAAAAAGAAAAGGTCAGATGAACCAACTTATTATGATCCTCTCATTGGCTTCACCAAGTCAGCTTAAGGGAGATTATTTATAGGCTGATCTAGGAGCACCTAAATCAGTCATACTGATTTACCTAGCTGACATGGGTCAGCTCAAATAGTCAAGTAATCCAATCAAAACATAATCTCACTAAGAGGCCTGGTAAGTTCGATCGATGGGAGCGTCTGCCAAAGCTTGCCTTAGATGCCATCAGAAATGATCAGGTAAGCGAGCTGCCAATTAAAGACCACTGATCTGGTTTACCTTAGACACTAACTAGTTTAATTAGTTTCAATTAGATCAATCTAATAGTTCATGATATACCACATAACCAAGAATCAAGTCCATCTTAGGTCATGTTAAAGACATGGACTTGACCAACTACAACTATTGTAATTCATCTAAAGAATCCTTAACCTAATCTAAGATAACAATTGATTAGATTTAGTCAATTCTCTAATTAAGTCCATTCTTTAATCTAATCTTAGGTCTAACCTAATTAGTGAACCTAATCCTCACT
The DNA here is from genome assembly GCA_006176705.1 of Cocos nucifera. Taxonomy (NCBI): domain Eukaryota; kingdom Viridiplantae; phylum Streptophyta; class Magnoliopsida; order Arecales; family Arecaceae; genus Cocos; species Cocos nucifera. The sequence goes on from QRFJ01002643.1 coordinate 26,999, forward strand.
AACCCATTTAACCCAACGTGTTATGATTTGTATCTTAGGATCTTCAATTTACAATCCTAGATCCTAATCAAACAACTTCTTAATTCTTAATTAAGTTCTGAGCTGAGGGTTGGAGTTCGACTTTTCAAAAATAATTTTTTTATTTATAAAGTATTTTTATAATATGGTTCTACTAACCAAGTTGCATGTTTGATTCATAATCAATATGCAAAAAAGATAAGCATAAAACTACTTTAGATCTAATCTAAGCAGGTTCATGTAATTGAAATAATTTTAACTCTAATCAATTATAAATTATCTTAGATCAAATATAATATATTTATGATGATTCAAACTAGATTAAAATATTTTTAATTAGATCATAAAATTTTTTAGATCTAATATAAAATTTTATGATCAATATTTTAGATCAGTATGTACTAGGACAATCTTTCCACTGTAAGGGGTAAACCTTACAACAAGACAACCTTATAGCAGTCCATGCAACCTAAAACTTTTATTTTTAGATCTAAAATTATTTTAAATCTAATAAATCATAAATAAAATTAGATCATATCTAATAAATTTATGATAAGAAGCAGATCTATACGAATTAGGATAACCTCTCCACTATATGGGGTAAACCTTATAGTAGGACAACCTTATAATCAGTTCGTATAATCTAATTTTTAATTTTAGATTTAATAATCAAATTATAAATTAGATCAAATTCAAAAAATAATCTAAACATGTATAAATAATCATGTACTAAATAACCTAGGCTCTGATACTAAAGGAAGGAACCAGATCTAGGATTTCAGGACTAGATCTTGAAGCTTTTCAAGATCAGACAGCGAAAGATTAAAATTAATCAAAATTAATTTTAAAAATCAAAGAATATCCTAGATCTAATATCCTATTATATGATTATGATATTATATTAAATCAAAAATTAAACATGAGGAGGAGAATAAAATATGTTGATCACATCAACATGCATCTATACTACATCTAATGCAAGTACGTAGAAAAGATCAGATCTATTATCCATGCAAGTTAGACATTCTAACTTTCTAATCCAGTCCTAAGGATGATGTTGAAAGCTACACATAAATCCGACATCTAGGGGTCATCCACACGAGCCCACGAATCACGATCAAAAGTTTTGATGCAGGAAATCAGCACAGTATGCTAGTACTATGCTGATCTTTCTTTGATGGTTGATCTGGTGCTTTCTTCTTCTAGATTTGGACTCTTTCAAATATGAGAGAAAGGAGGAGAGATTACTGATCTAAGACACTCTCAAGTAATCTCAAAAAGAGGAAGAAAAGAGAGGAACAATATAACCCTAGATGAAGACCCTCTTCTTCTTCTCTATTCTCTCACCTAGACACCTAGATTGGTGTCTATGAAAACCCAATGCCTAAGAATCCTTTCCCTCTGATTTTCACACACCCAAAACATCTCTCAAAAATCTATGTTGCACAAAAGATTCAAATAAAAATTCATTTTAAATATTAAATTATGGAAGAGTCTTGTCTAGGTCAAATTTCTAGAAAGGCAAGTCAATATAAGGTAGGAGCGCCCAACACTTGGGCGCCCCCTCTTCATCCCATGGCATAGACCATCTGAGATTGGTGCACAAAATGCCTTCTTTTACCATGAAAAATAAAGAATGAAAATCAGCTATGGGTGGCATAAGGGAAGGAATCCAAGTTTGTTGGGATTCTATCACATAGAATCCAAAAGCCTTACCTTCTTAAGCCAATGTCCACAACTTATTCCAAATAAGAGAGAGAGGGAGAGGGGATGTGTGTGAAAGACTAGAGAGGGGGGATTCAATGCCAAAAATAAAGAGAGAATGGTATGGGGTCAAGGTGGCACAAGATATGGAATCCTAGTCATACTAGGATTCTTATTTTGGCTTGTTCAAACATGGTTTCTCAAACCAAGTCAAACCAAAATAATTCAACCTAGTTGAATTATGTCCTAAACTAATTAAGAACTAATTTAAATTAGATTAAATTAAATTTAATTTTGATTTATTTTTCTAATCAAATTAGAAAATTAGGTTGACCCAAGTCTTAATTGAACTAGGACTAGTTCTTTCTTGCACTTGGCTTATCGAATAAACTAATTGAACTTGATCCAGTCAAGCCCAAACTAAATCTAATTAAATCATATTTAATTAGACTTAATCTTAGTCCTTTGGCTTAATCAAATTAAGATAATTAGCAATCAAATTGCTAATCGATCCTCCTATAATACTTGGACTAGGTTAAACATCAATCGTATTGATCATTTAACCCTAGAATGATTGTTAATCATTGATCAACCATCCGATCAGATCATGAACTCTAATATGTATGACCTCATAGGTCAGAACCTAAGTTGGTAGCATAGAAATAAATTTCTATGCCAGTCGAAGTGACCATCTAGTGATGTTACCTGATGGTCGGATAGATCGAATGTGTAGAACAACATCCTTAGAACCCATGTGGATATAGTTTTCATATAATTCATCTTCTTGACCAAAATGCTTGTAGGATATCTTAGAGTTCAACTATCAACTCTGATTGTTTTGTCCACATTGCATTTTAGAATATCAAATCCATCTGATGGATTATCCTAGCCAAGGTGTTGTTATATTAAAATACAGTGATACATTATTCTCCAAGTCTTGAAGTGGTCAATCCCATCTTAATCACACACCGACTTTACAAGCACTTGAATATATCCAGAAGTCTTTCATTACTAAATTAGAAATTCAGTCTAGTACCAAAGCACAGTGAGTTGCTTGTAAATCGCTGAGATGATCTCAGATCTAAGAGACACTTATACCTATATCCCATTAGAGACATTCTCGATAGTAGAATGCTCTAAAGTTGGTCACATTCAATGATGATGTACCCTTACATCTCATCTATATGCCATACTAGTGTCTTCATACTCACTGATTAAGAGAACAACCAACCTATATTACATATAGTGATCTATGCTCGATAGATGCTGTCATCCTAATTAACAGCCTATCATTTAGTCGTGAACTATTTTAAGGACTTATCAATAAATCTTCTTTTTATTGAAGCCAAATAGTCCTAAGAACTTCATCACAATAATGGAGTTCATTAGAAGATGAATACTTTATGATGAAAAAAATATAAAAAATATATTTTATTAATTAATGAATCAATTATAAATATAATATAGCACAACCATCAATAGGTTGATGATTGGCTTTGGGATACATTTCTCAACACTCTTGATAATAGAGTGCTACATTGATCACGTTCAATGCAAATGTACTCCTATATCTGACCTAGATGCTATACTAGTGTCTCCACACCACTTGGTTATAAGGATAACCAACACATATAGCATACAATGACCTACACTCAATAAGTTATCGTCCATGTTAATAACTTATTATTTGGTCATGAATAATTTAAGAACCATTCGATAAATCCTCCTTTATTGATTAATTATGGTTTTAAGGACTTCATCATAGTTTAGGAGTTCATTTAAAAAAGAAAAAACTTTTATGATGAACCAGCCAAATAACTATTATTGTTTGATAATTCATATACTAATTTTAATCATCTACCACTTAGATGATTGGCTTTAGGATACATTTTTCAATAACTTTCACTATCAAATATCCTATCTTTCACTTGAGTTTGTAGAACTCCTTGGTTCTGAGGCCTTAGCAAATGGGTCGATCAAGTTCTCCTTTTTCATCGATCGACGTCATCCTGATCTAAAATCAAAGCTGATAGCGTTGCAAAATATGCTGGTTCTTTGGTTCTTTAGCCTAAGCAATGGCTTTAGTGCTATGATAGGACTGGACCATTGGTGAAGGGTGCCACTTCCAACCTGCTAATGAACCTCAGCAACTACACATCTTACATGGCAGCATCATATGCCATAATGTACTCTACATCACTAACTGAATAGGCTACTATATCCTACTTGGAACCTTTCTAGCTGATTGCCCCTGCATTAGGGTATGGTCCAACACTCTCTTGTTGTCATTTTGATCTGACTAAAAATTGGAATCAAAACATCCACAAGTTTTAAGTTAGTATCTCCATATTTGAGTCACTGGATCTTAGTATTTCTCAAATATTTAAGAATTGTCTATACAATCTTTCAGTGGTTCTCACTTAGATCAGACTAGTATCTACTCACCATACTTAGTGAGTATATCATATCTGATCTTGAACATGGAGAAGTTAGATGACAGTCAAACCTTTATTCCTTGCAATGCTAGAATGCCATTCCTGATTAAGAGAATTTCATCCACAAACAACTCAAGGAACAACACTATAGAACATTTTGCCCAATTATAAATGCAGGGTTTGTCTGTGCTCATAACAAAGACATACGTTCAAAACATATGTTCGAACTCTGAGATGATAGTCAAATGGGCTTTATAGGTCCTGACCTTTCCATCTACGCTACTATGATCCTTTTGAAAATTGATTCATACCTAATGGATTTTATTTCTATAGGTGAATCAACTAGTATCCACACACTATTGATTCCATATACTTTAATTTGGATTATATGGCTCCAAGCCACTTCTTAGAGTTAGACCACTGTATAGCATCCATATAGGTGATCAAATCCTCATTATTCTCATCAAGCTCAATAGGATCGTCATCTCGGACCAAGATACTAAAATATCTGTCCAGGTAATGCAGTACTCTATCGGATCTCCTTAAAGGTGCCACTTTAATTAGGCTCCAGATTTGATCTAATCAAATCCGGTTCTATAGGTTTACTAGATTATGTCAATTTTTTTCTATCAATCAAACTTTTCCAAGTTCAACATGATAGGCATCAGTTTCTTCTCTAAGAAACTTCTTTCGAAAAAGAATGTACTACTGATGAACATCTTATGTTTTCAGCATGGTAGAATTAATAATCCTTAAACACCTATTAGATCAGGATCTAAGTTTATCTATGTGCAAACCTTTGACATAGACTGATCAACTCCAAAATCTGAAGGTGAAAGAGTCTATGTCTATGCCCAATCCATATTCCATATGGAGTCTTTACAACATATTTACTGAGTATAAATTTTTAGAGTAAAACTAGTAGTCATAAGAGCACAACCCTAAAACAAGTAGACAAGTGAACCCTATCATGGATTGAACCACGTCTAACAAAGTTCAATTTCTCCATTCAGATACACTATGTTTCAAAAGAAAATCCACTGAGAGAGAATCCTATTCTCTCCTAAATATGTCACAAACTTACTCCTCTTCGATCTGATCGAAGAGATTCAATACCATTTTTAATTTATTTTTTTATTTCATTATTAAATCATTTGAACATTTCAAATGATTCATGCTTGATGCACCCATGCCCAAATAGGTTATCTGTAATGAAATATTGATATCTTCTTCTAACACTTGAGTTCATAAGTGCAGATACATTACTATATATGAGACTTAGAATTTTTATCGGCTCTTTCATCTTTTCCAGTAAAAGATGACTTTGTCATCTTCCAAAGAAGACAAGACTCATAGGTTATCAATGATTCACAATCATTGATGTCAAGATTTTTCTCTCAAGCTAATCTATTTATCCTGTTCTTATCAAGATGACTAGGCCTATTATGCCAAAGATAAACATCCATGACATAATCTAACTTGGGTGTTTATTAAATGTGTACATTATAATTTGTTGCCTAGCTATGCAACTTAAGAGGGAGGGGTGAATTGGGTTTTTAAAATTTTAAAGCTAATTTAAAGATATCAAGATTGAATGATGATATGCAAGACGTGTGTGTGAAGTAATTTAGGTTAGAAAGGAAATATAAAAGATTAGAAAGCAAGAATTTAACAAACTAAGGAATGAAAGATAGAAAGCACATCACAAACAAGCAAGATTTATAGTGGTTTGATGCTTTTCTTGCACCTACATCCACTCCCCAAGATCCTACTTAGAAATTGAAATCCACTAACCATATTCAAACTGAATACACTATTGGAAACCTCCAATCCTAGCTATCCCAAGCTAGAACACTTGTTTTCCAAGTACAAGCCAATCCAATCCAATCCTATTCAAGGTTAGGATCAATCTTTCCAAGTTTTGGAACCCTCCCAAAACTTGAATCAAAATAGTGAAGCAGAGTAAAAGATTTATTGACAATCAAATACAAGTTTAACTCCCTTTATGAGCAAATAAAACCTTAGGAACACTTTTCACAATAATGAAGGAAGCTTCTTTGATTTTGCTCAAGGTTGTTGGAGATTTGAAAGTGATAGGAATGGTGTACAGGGCGGAAGCATGGATTTCAAAGCAAAAATATGAAATCATACAAATCAAATCCAAACCCTAGGACCACCTTATTAGCAATTAAATCATATAACATGCATTTGTAATATAAAAGAAAGTATTAGAACATACCTCTTATTGCTTAACCCTAAATTGTCCCTAATTGCCGGCAGTAGTCCGTCAGGGGTTCCACCAGGTGCCCACATGTTAATCCTCCAACGTTGATCCACACAGAGACTTGATCAAGATACCAGCACCTCTGATTTGTATAATTAAAATTCTAATAATAAGAACTTTAATTAAATGGGCAAGACCTTCCTTAGCCTTTATGTCACCTTCTTTGCCTCTCCTTACCTCTCTTTCTTTTCCCTTATCTTCTTAATTTTTTCTACCTAATCTCTCTGTCTTAAAATGACTTCTTGTCCTTATAAGGATAAGATCTAGATAAAAGAAGGGAAAAAAATTGGACAATAGAAAATACTTGTAGGAAAGAAAGATAATTTTTCACTCTCTCCGGACTCTTGGTGCGCACCCCTATTTATAATGTACGTAGTGGTGCCATCTTAATTTCTCATGCCCTTCCCACATCAACATCTCACATCCCATCATCATATCTCACACCCATCTAAATTTTGCAGTATTTAAAATTATGTAAACTTAGTCCAAGAGGTGCCTTAAAATAGAAGGACTCTTCAAACTAATTCTACGTAGTTTTCTCTACGAAGAGTCACGATGCATAAGTATATGGCACCATAATTCAAGGGCTTGGATCAGATTAGATGGCCATCTTATGGCCCTTAATGGGGTGCCACATATGAGGGGAGGCATGGAGATAAGAGTGGAAAGGTCAAAACCCCATGGGTTTTGACTTGGTCCAAGGGGCGCCAAGGTAGTGTGAGTGGCAAGGAGTCCTCCTTATTTTATCCAAACTTTAGATTATCTACGAAAGGATTTCACCTGTAGAAGGACTCTTCTACAACCCTTCTTAGATCTGAATATTTTGTAACAAAACTTACATAAAATAAATGGTGGAAAAGTCAAAGGAGGTTGGCGCCAACCAACTATGCGTTAAGAAGTCCCTAATGCATAAAATATTTTTCTATGCACAAGAGAGAGAGTCTCTGGTGTGTGGGACTCAAGTAAGTGATGCCCAAAACTAGGCCCAATGAATCTAGGCTTCACCCAATTCAAGACCAAATTTGATTTGGACTCAAATTTGAATCAAAATTAGCCCAAATCGAAATCCGATTCGAATCTAGGTGCTAGGGTTTGCAACATGTGCTAGCATGTTCAACTTGCAAACATGATCTAATCTGATTAGACCCTTGATAAATTCCCTTTATGTGTGATCCATTGGGTTCCACATCTAAGTCAGCAAGTGTGGATTTGGGTGTGATTTGACCTAATCTGGTTAGAACTCAACCAAAATCGATTTAGGTCAAAACTAGCCTAACCCAATTTTGACCAATTAAGAACACTTTCTAATTTAATGATCAAATTAAACTTTTTAATTCGATCAAGACCCACAAGATAAGATTGACGTCTAGCAACGTATCATGTCTACCTGAAAGATATGGGATTTTGATGGAAATACCAAAAATATCCTTCAGTGAAAATTATCATGCAACTAGATCCTTCGATCTTCCTGCATCCTGAATATGACTCTGGATATGGAAAATATGTCAATCCCAATATCATATTCATTTCTCTTTCAATCTTATTATGATGATGATTCATTTAATGAAATATTAGAAACCATTTCTAATTTTCATCATGCTTTGATCAAAGTCTTCCTGAATCATCATTTGTTTGAAGCAGGTAGGATGCTATTTCCTCTTACCAGGAGTGATCGATTCCATGTTAACCTACTCACAACCTTCATATATAATCTACCATATCCAGATCATCCCGTACATGACTTAGTCATGAATGAGTATGAACCAAAATATGGATTCATATATATAAGATTCTATGGTAGTTTCAGGTCAAAGGATTATATGCACAATTCCACTATGAGAACCATCTATTGACATGTAGATAAGACTCCATTAGATATTCTCAACTTAGATCAATTCAGTGAACTCATTCTCTAATGAGCACCCACATCTTTATATTAGTGTCATACACAAGTAATTGTGAGATCAATCATCCTCTTAATTGAGCATACAAAAGATGTGCTAGTCTTATTGAAAACATTGATCCCTGACTCAATGTTCCATCGATCAAGAATGTTTAAATTAGGGTTTTAAGGTTTTAGATCTCACTCGTATGATTTGATCATAATCCTAAAATGATAGCCTTAATTTATGGGGTTCATCATAATCTTAAATAAATAATAATACACTGCATATGATGAAATAATGTCTTTATTTATTCAAAAATGTCATTACATGATTTTGGAAGACAAAGAACAGTCCAAAAATAGATTGGCTTGAGGGCATATTCCTTTCAATGTCCCACTTGCACTAAAGCCAATCGCCCTTAAATTTTAATCCCATGCAATCAAGGTGATGATCAGATAATTGCAGTGGTAAAGCCTTAGTGAATGGGTCTGCTATGTTGTTCTTTGTGTCAACTCGTTCTTTGACTACATCTTGTCTTTCAATAATTTCACGAGTGAGATGGAAGCATCTCAGAATGTGTTTGGATTTATGATAAGACCTTGGTTTCTTTGCTTAAGCAACAGCTCCAGTATTATCATAATAAAGTGGTACTGGATTCTTAATTTTAGGAATGACACCTAATTCAGTGATGAACTTCTTCATCCAGACAGCTTCCTTGGCGGCTTCACTTATAGCTATGTATTCTGCTTCAGTAGTTAAGTCAGCTATAGTTGGCTGCTTAGTACACTTCCAACTCACTGCTTCACCATTTAGAGTAAAGACATATCCTGAAATGGATTTGCTATCATCTGGGTCAGATTGAAAACTATAGTCAGAATATGCTTCTAGTTTAAGATCAGGACCACCATATACTAGAAAAATATCTTTAGTCCTTCTCAAGTACTTAAGAATATTTTTCACAGCTTTCCAATGATTCTCTCCTAGATCAGCTTGAAATCTACTTGCAATGCCTAAAGCATAAGCAACATCAGGCCTTGTACATAACATGGCATACATTATTGATCCAATAGTCGAAGCATAAGGAATAGAACTCATTCTATTTCTCTCTTCAGGTGTCTTTGGAGGCATCTTTTTAGAGAGATGTATGTCTTGACTCATGGATGAGTAACCTCTTTTACTCCCATCCATATTGAATCTTTTCAGTATTAAGTCAATGTACCTAGATTGGGGCAAGCCTAGCATCCTCTTAGATCTATCTCTATAGATCTTTATTCCTAGTATATAGGATGCTTCTTCCAAATCTTTCATGGAAAACTTATTTGATAGCCATAATTTGACTGATTGTAACATTGGGATATCATTTCCAATGAGGAGTATGTCATTTACATACAAAACCAAGAAGACTATGGTTCTCCTACTAGTTTTCTTGTATACACATGGTTCATCCACATTCTTGATAAAACCAAACTCTTTTACTGTTACATCAAAATGGATGTTCCAACTCCTTGATGCTTGCTTTAATGCATAAATGGATCTCTTAAGCTTGCATACCTGATTTGATCTCTCATTTGACTCAAATCCTTCTGGCTGTGACATATAGACCTCCTCCTCAAGAAAACCATTAACAAAGGTAGTCTTTACATCCATTTGCCATATTTCATAGTCGTGGTATGCTGCTATGGCAAGCATAATTTGAATAGATTTGAGCATGGCAATAAGTGAAAATGTTTCATCATAATCAATCATCTATTTTTGCCTAAAATCCTTAGCCACCAATCTGGCCTTATAGGTTTCAATTTGACCATCTGCTCCAATTTTTTTCTTAAAAATTCATTTGCATCCAATAGGATTTATATCCTCTGGTGCATCCACCAAAGTCCATACTTTGTTGGTGTGCATGGATTCCATTTTGGATTGCATGGCAGCCAGCCATTTGTAAGAGTCCTTACTTTTGACTGCTTCCATATAGGTTAGAGGTTCATCATTCTCAATGACTTAGGCTTCATTGTTCTCAATAATGAATCCATACCTCATAGGTGTATGTTGTACTCTTTTAGACCTACAGATAGGAGTTATGTGTTCTGGTTTTTTTATGTGATTATTTGGTTGAGAAATTTCTATTTATTTTTCTTGAACTTCACTAAGTTCAATATTTCTGCCACTACCCTTTTCTAGGATAAATTCTTTTTTCATGAAAGTGGCATGCCTACTTCCAAATACCTTTTGTTCAGTAGGGTGGTAGAATAAATATTCTATACTATTTTTTAGGATATCCGATAAATAAACATCTATCTGATCTAGCATCAAACTTATGTCCAAAATTTCTTTTGACATATGCTGGACAACCCCATATCTTAAAATACTTAAGATTGGATTTCTTACTTCTCCATATGTCATATGGAGTACTAGATACAGATTTAGAAGGTACTCTATTCAAGATTTAAATTACGATCTCCAGAGTATGACCCCAGAAGAAAATAGGTAATTCAGTGAAACACATCATGGACCATACCATGTCTAATAAGGTACGATTTTTTATTTCGGCTACACCGTTTAATTACGATGTATAAGGAGGTGTCCATTCAGAGAGAATTCCTTTTACTTTAAGATAGTCTAGAAAATCACTAGATAAGTATTCTCCTCCTCTATCAAATCGAAGGATTTTTATACATTATCTAGTTTATTTTTTGACCATACTTTGATACTCTTTAAATTTATCAAAGGCTTCTAATTTGTGTTTCATAAGATACACATATTCAAACCTAGATAAATCATCAGTGAATGTTATAAAATAAGAGTATCCTCCTCTGGCTTGAGTTGTCATAGGACCACATACATCCGTATGTACAAGTCCTAATAACTCTTTTGTCCTTTCTCCATGTCCACTAAATGGAGTCTTAGTCATTTTACCCATGAGACATGATTCACAAGTTCCTAATGATTCATAATCAAAAAGATCAAAGAACTTTTCTTTGTATAACTTGTTAATCCTAGCCTCACTAATATGACCTAATCGACAATGCCAAAGTAAAGTATTATTTATGTCATCTCTCTTACATTTTCTATTTTCATCAATATGAAATATATTGTCATCCAAACATAGAGTCAACAAACCATTGCTAAATATGCCAAAACAAATATTTTTATTAGAATATTTGATCGAGCAACCTTTGCTCATTACATTAAGACTATAATCTTGTTTTAATAACAAGGATATAGATATAATATTTCTAATGATCTTAGGCATATAATAATAATTTGTAAGCTCTAAGATCTTTCCATAAGGTAACTTTAATATATTTGTCCCTACAGCTTCTGCTTGGATAGACTCTCCTCCAGCACCATAGAGCTTGAAGTCACCTTTCTTCAAACTCTTAATTTTCTACAGCCCCTAAAAAGATTTGCAGATATGAAAACCACAGTCAGTATCTAATATCCAAGAATGTAAAATAAAAAAAATTAATGATAATATAGTATGTATCTCATACATACCTTTTGGTGCATTATTTGCACTAGACTTCACAATTGCAAGGTAAGCTTTGCAATTCCTCTTCCAATGATCTATTTTACCATAATAAAAATAGGTCATCTGTCCAAAGACCTTCTTCCCCTTTTTCTTCTTATTTATACCACCTTTAGAATTCAACGTTCTCTTTGAACCCTTTTTGCCTGCCTTCTTCTTGGAGATCCCATCCACAAGAAGAAGAGGAGCCTTATCCTTCTTGATATGGCTTTCTGCTATCTTGAGCATATTTAACAGCTCAGGTAAGGAAGAATTCAGTTTGTTCATGTGATAGTTCACGACAAACTAACAAAATAATTCTGAAAGTGATTGCAGGATCAAATCCTGACTTAACTCTCCATCCATAACAAAACCTAATTGACTTAATCGAGTGATTAGGTCAATTACCATCAAAACATGATTTTGTATGGATGTTCCTTCTATCATTCTTGCATGAAATAATTGCTTAGATATCTCATATCTAGCAGTCCTACTATGCTCTCCATAAAGCTCTTTTAGATTGAGCAATATGGATTGAGTGTCCATGCCATCATGCTGCCTCTGTAATTCATTATTCATAGAGGCAAGTATGATGCATTTGACAGTAAGGGAATCATTTTGCCACATCTTGTATGTGGACTTATCTTCATCTGTGGCATCATTTTCTAATGGCTTAGGATCAGGGGCATCAAGAATATAGGAGAGTTTTTCTTGACTGAGTACTATTTTTAGGTTTCTCAACCAATCAACATAATTTTGATTAGTCAATTTATTTGAATCCAAAATTGAATGCAATGAAAGTGAAGAAGCCATTTAATCTACATAATAAAGAATAATACACAAGCAAACAACTCATGATGACAAACATAATTAAATTAGGACTTTAATTTAATTATGTCTCCCACTATTTAATAAAAAAAATCATATCCCTCTAATTAATTTTCTTAGTGAGAATAAGACCCTAATCCTTATAAAAGATCTTGTGGTTGCACAACAAACCTATTATAAGTTCAAAGGTAGGAAACTCTTTTCAATTGCATTTTATGCAACTCTCAAAAATCTTTTGCCTCTGAAACATTAATAGCCTTGTGTTAACACAACAAACTTTAATGTTTTAGTTTAAGTAGAACCCTTCATTTCTTATACAGTCAAAATGAAATATAACTGCTTTGGTGGTTACACAATAAAGCAATATATTCAAAATGCTGTAAGCATCTCAATGCACTAGATTAATATTACATCATTCCCCATGATAGATCTTGTGGTTACACAACAAAACTAATATAGTTCTGGACATAATAAGAACCTAGTATGAAGGAAGGCCTTAATGTAGTGAATATAATACTAAGCATTTCAATCTAGAATTAAATTAATCGACTCGGCCAACTAAGTGGAAGAGAAGTGGAAGCCCCCCCGTTGCTTTCCTTAGATACCAATAAATTGACTAGGTTAGATAACGGAACCAATTAAAAAATCATTTCTCTTTACCAATCATGAACCATTTTTCGAGACATCGATTGATCAATTAGACATCCCGACTGATTCAGCAATAGATTAATTACGCTACAACTAAATATAATTTTTAAAGAGAAATTTAAATGGTCTTGATACACATTCTAATTTAAATCAAACTAAATGCATAAAAGCATCAATTATGATAATATATATATATATATTTATTTATTTATATATTAACATGTATAATTATTCTAGGACAACCATCATTACATAGTGAATACTTTTCCACTATGTCAGGGCAATCTTTATAGAATAATATATACATCATAATCTCATTATGATAAATAAAAGAATATGATCTCATCATATAAGTAACATGCAAATAAACAAAAAAATATATATCATACTTTTCATTTGTGCTATTATATTATAAGCAAAGCATTATATGATTTAACCGAACAAGGCTTGCTCTGATACCACTGATAGGAATGGTGTATAGGATGGAAGCATGGATTTCAAAGCAAAAATATGAAATCATTCAAACCAAATCCAAACCCTAGGACCACCTTACAGCAATTAAATTATATAATATGCATTTGTAATATAAAAGAAAGTATTAGAACATACCTCTTATCACTTAACCCTAAATTGTCCCTAATTGCCGGTAGCAATCCATCAGGGGTTTCACCAGGTGCCCATGTGTTCATCCTCCAACATGAAGGGTTTGAATCTGGTGATCATCAATTGAACTGATCTAGTTCAATTGATCTGAATGAGATTCAATTAGGTTCAAGGAAATCGTGCTAGCACTCGTTTGAACCTAACGTTCTTCTTTTACTATCACAAATAAGTTGTCCTGACTGAGCCAAAGAAGTTTGTGCTCAATCAGAGGCCTTCATATGGTCTGACTGGAGGTTGTCCAAGTCAGAATAGGTTGTCTTATTTGTAAGACATTACCTACCATTTTTGGTCACCTGCCATTTCTTATTTTTTGACTTTGGTCAAAAGTGTACCTTTGACTGGTCAAACGTTGACCATTGACCCTTTGACTTTTGACCACATGTCATGCACCTATTGGAGAGCTGGTGGGGGCTTGTCCCCCTACCAGAACTTGGCAAGGAGAAGGGCGCACGCCAAGGGTGGCGTGAGCCCAAGTAGGAGGCGCCTAGGAGTCTATGGTGGCAACCCATCAGAGCTGAATGCGAACCTCTTGGTGCAGCTATCTGTGTGATTCAGTTCTTCTATCTTGAGCCCCGATCAGATTAGGGTTAAGGTGAACTCGTCAAACCCTAGTCTCTGTCATATGATGTAATCATTCGATTCGAGTCCAATGTGAAAATCTAAATAGAAACTCTTTCTATTATTTCACTCTACCATGGCCATAGATTTCTCGACTTGATTCTCATGATCATCATAGGGCTACTCCTCTACCACCGAGGTAGATAGATCCCATCTTGATGCAATCCAGTTCCTACAATGAACATGCTATAGCCAACATACACCTCAGGGTTCCATATGGCTAGGAGATCGAGTAATGGTGTAGTCAAACTATAACACCCTCAAGGTGAACTGTCGATGCATCTCAGGTCAAAGAACCAGACACACTACTACAGCATCGAGTCAGTCATTGACGAGAAGGTAGACTTCCTAATGACTACTCGAGGTGGTCACGCTCAGTGCCCTCGTTCTCTAACGAGTACCTGTACTCTCGCTCCGGTGTCTCCACACCGTAGACTCAAGACTCATCTACTAAAGAGAAGCGATCGTACACCAACCTTCCGGATCAATCACCATCCTCGTGATGATCCTATGGTCGGGAGCTATTTATGAGTTAATAATGATTATTCATGTCTTAAATTTTCAACTCTTGAAAATATGAATTATCATTACCATTAACTCAAAGGATGTATCACAGACACTAAATACACATGTGTGATAGAAAATAACCCATTTCATTAAATTATAGTCAAAATTACAATTTTGCCCCTAGAAGTGTATTACAAGTGTCAGCCAATTCTGGCTTCTAGGGCACATATATCTAACACAACATTGATCCATACAGAGACTTGATCAAGACACCAGCATCTTTGATTTGTATAATTAAAATTCTAATAATAAGAACTTTAATTAAATGGGCAAGACCTTCCTTAGCCTTTATGTTACTTTCCTTGCCTCTTTTTACTTCTCTTTCTTTTTCCTTATCTTCTTAATTTTTTCTACCTAATCCCTTTATCTTAAAATGAGTTCTTATCCTTATAAGGACAAGGTTTGGATAAGAGAAGGGAAAAAAATTGGACAATAGAAAATACTTGTAAGAAAGAAAGATAATTTTTCACTCTTTCCAGATTCTTGGTGCGCACCCCTATTTATAATGTATGTAGGGGTGCCATCTTAATTTCTCGTGACCTTCCCACATCAACATCTCACACCCCATCATCATATCTCACACCCATCTAGATTTTGCACCATTTAAAATTATGTAGACTTAGTCCAAGAGGTGCCTTGAAACAGGAGGACTCTTCGGACTAATTCTACATAGTTTTTTCTACGAAGAGTCGCGATGCATAAGTATATGGCGCTATAATTCAAGGGCTTGGATCAGATTAGATGGCCATCTAATGGCCCCTAATGGGGACACCACATCTAAGGGGAGGCATGCAGATAAGAGTGGAAAAGTCAAAACCCAATGGGTTTTGACTTGGTCCAAGGGGCACCAAGGTAGTGTGGGTGGCAAGGAGTCCTTATTTTATCCAAACTTCAGATTATCTACAAAGGGATTTCACCTACAGAAGGACTCTTCTGCACCCCTTCTTAGATCTGAATATTTTGTAACAAAACTTACGTAAAATAAATGGTGGAAATGTCAAAGGAGGTTGGCGCCAACCAACTATGCATTAAGAAGTCCCTAATGCATAAAATATTTTTCCATGCGCAAGAGAGAGAGTCTCTGGTGTGTGGGACTGAGGTAAGTGACACCCAAAACTAGGTTAATAAATCTAAGCTTCACCCAATTCAAGATCAAATCTGATTTGACTGAATTTGAATCAAAATTAGCCAAAATCGAAACCCGATTTGAATTAGATGCTAGGGTTTGCAACATGTGCTAGCATGTTCAACTTGCAAACATGGTCTAATCTAATTAGACCCTTGATTAATTTTCTTTATGTATGATCCATTGGATTCCATATCTAGTTAGCAGTGGATCTAGGTGCGATTTGACTTAATTTGGTTATAACTCGACCAAACCGATTTAGGTCAAAACTAGCTAACCCGATTTTGACCAATTAGAATACTTTCTAATTAACGATCAAATTAAACTTTTTAATTTGATCGAACCCACAAGACAAGATTGACGTCTAGCAATGTATCATGTCTATCTAAAAGATATAAAATTTTGATGAAATTACCAAAAATATCCTTTAGTAAAAATTACCATGCAACTAGATCCTTCAATCTCCCTACATCCTGAATATGACTTTGGGTATGGAAATATGTCAATCCTAATATCATATTCATTTCTCTTTCAATCTTATGATGATGATTCATTTAATGAAACATTATAAACTATTTCTAATTTTCATCATGCTTTGATCAAAGTCTTCTTGAATCATCATTTGTTTGAAGTAGGTAGGATGCTATTTTTTCTTACCAGGAGTGATCGATTTCATGTTAACCTACTCACAACCTTCATATATAATCTACCATATCCAAATCATCCCATACATGATTGAGTTATGAATGAGTATGAACCAAAATATGGATTCATATATATAAGATTCCATGGTAGTTTCAGCTCAAAGAATTATATGTACAAGTCCACTATGAGAACCATCTATTGACATGTAGATAAGACTCCATTAGATATTTTCAACTTGGATCAATTCAATGAACTCATTCTCTAATGAGCACCCACATCTTTGTATTGGTGTCATACACAAGTGATTGTGAAATCAATTACCCTCTTAATTGAGCATACAAAAGATGTGCTAGTCTTATCGAAAACATTGATCCCCAACTCAATGTTTCATCGATCAGGAATATTTAAATTAGGGTTTTAAGATTTTAGATCTTACTGGTATGATCTCATCATAATCCTAAAACCATAGTCTTAATTTATGGGGTTCATCATAATCTTAAATAAATAATAAGACACTGTATATGATGAAATGATGTCTTTATTTATTTAAAAATATCATTACATGAGTTTGGAAGACAAAGAATAGCCAAAAAATAGATTGGCTTAAGGGCATATTCCTTTCAGAAAGAACTCTTAAGAGGTAGGTGAACTTGAAACAAAGGCTTCTTTGCTTGAAGATGACTTTTGCTTAAGGTTGAAATTGAATCACACCAATCTCTTGTGTTTGTTCCTATTTAAAGCCTTTTAAATCTTCAATAGGTGGAGGAGAGAATCCTGGGCAAGATTTGTAGCCATTGGAGATATTAAAGAAATCATTAAAACCTACCAAAATAAGAAGAAAAATAGCCGTTGCAGGGGTTGACTCATGGCAGAAGAGTCGACTCATGGGTCAACTCATGGCACAGGGGTCGACCTCGAGGTTGACCTCTAAAACAAAATTCAGAAAAATAGCCATTCTATATTTTTAGCCTTTGAAATAGTAGAGGTCGATCCTTGGCATAGAGACAACGTGCCAAATAGCCCTTCTTAGCAGGGAACAAATTAGGGGTCGATCCTTTTGCTTTAAACTTGATTTTCATCCAAAATAAGCATCCAAAAATCATGGGACTGCCTTCAAAGGATTAGAAATCTTCTATACTTATTCCTGAGGCTCTCAGATCAAAACTTGATAAAATTATGAATTTACTCCTAAAATATAAAAAGTCTTTTTTTAAGCCAAATTCATTAGTAATCCCCTCAAATTCTTTGTAATCATCAAAATCAATTTTTAAAGCAATAATCTCTCCTTTTTTGATGATGATAAAATATTTGAGCATAAGCAAAAAATAAAGCATGTAGAAGCATTGATTGAGGATTTCAAAAATTTTAAAAAAACATGCTACATCACATATTAGGATATTATATTCAATTATTTGATCAATATGGCATCAAGAGAAGTTTGATGATTACTTATAGTCAAGCATTTAAATGATTTGCAAAAGTGTTTGACTTACTTATTCCTTTTATCAATTTTACTTTAATTTTATTTCTTTTATCAATTTTACTTCAATTTTGCTTATAGCCTAATTTTATTTATTCTACTCCTCCTTTTTGACATCATCAAGTAAGATCTTCAAGGATTTTAAAATTCAAAAATAAAAAAGCCTCTCCCTTAAGTTATTCCATATGTTTTCCTATTAGAACAAGAGTTTATAATAAAACTTTCAATTTACAACATAATGATTATAATAAAATTTAGCCAATTCATAAAGGTTTCATTTCACATCATTTAAATGACATCATCACATATTTACATCCAAATGATTATCATAACATCAAGTCATCAAAATATATAAGTGCTAAATATACAAAATACAAAGATATCAAAAGTATACATGAGAATTAGGCCATCAAAACATACAAAATTCATGGATACAACTATCCATGACCCAAATAGCCAATAGTATCAATGCCATAAGTTTAATAAAAAAAAAATATATAACCAACTCTGACTTGATCGATAATTCATAGAAATAACTAAGAGATACTAGATCATAATCTAATACAAAGATGATTAAACTAAATTTAGTAGAGATCATGACTGGAAGCATCTGAATCAGATGAAGAATCAGAGATGTGATGGGATGTGTCAAATGATAGATGTATCAAATTCAAAAAAATGAATAAAAAATTTAAAAAATTGAATCAAATCAAATGAATCAGGTCCCTTTAAAAGCTTATCATTTAAAATTTTTTTCTTTACAAAAAATTAGCTTGAACTCAAATATCAAAGGCTCTCCCCTTTTTTGAATGAATATGATTCTTTGAATAGATTTTTAAGTATGTACTTTTAAGCTTTAAGAGGATTAGAGCTTTTCAAAGATTTGAATAGTAGAATCAAGCACAACATTTAATTCATTATTCATTCTTTTCTTTTCTTAAATAAATTTCAGTCAATTAAGCTTAAAAAAGATATATATCAAAAATGTATCGAGCAAAACAAAGATAGTATCAGAGAAAAAATGATTATACAAAGATTTCTAAAGGTGCATTAAAAATTTGATATTATATTCATATTTTTAAATGAGTTTCAAAATTAGAAGTATGTATCAAAATTAATTTTTTGGAGTGAGAATATATTTTAAATTAGTTTTAACATTAATTAGTTATCAAAAATAATTTGGCAATCAAATCAATTGAATTTAAAATAAATAATCACATGAAGGGTTAAGTTAAAAGGATCATAAAATAATCAAAGTTTATTATCCTTAACTCAAATTAATTAGAATATTCAGTTAAGACTAACTAGATAATATTTAACAAACAAACATCTTTCCCCTTATTTTTTAAGAGTAAATACTAAAAAATTCATCACATAATATGTTCTCCCCATCTATTCCATAATTATTTTTGGATAAATTTGCCTTTTAGCTTTTCTTTCTCATTTTAAAAGAACACAATAAATTTAGAATGAATATCTTTTTCCTTTTTTTTCTAAATTCTATTTATGGACAACATGAATTAAAAATACATCTCCCCCTTTTTGAATAATATAAATATATGAAATAAAATTATTTTGAACTTCAAAGATTCAAAAGAGATGGAATATTTCAAAGATTAAAAATTTTAAATAGATCATTCAAAGCAAATTATAAGATATGTTCAATTTTTCAGGGATCATCTCTTCTTTTCTTTTATTATTATATATATATTAAAATCAATAAAATATAAGATAAATGTCAAGCTATCTAATATCAATTGATTGAAAACTAAAGTCTTCTTTGAATATTTGGTTTTAATAGCTTCTTTAAAATATTTTTCTTGACATCAATATCAAAAGACTTAAAAAGAGTATTTTTCTTAAATTTATTTTTCAAAATTAATCAATCTGAACAAGGCATGAATATTCATCAATAATCCTCTTTTAAGATCAAAAATATTTTCTTAATACTAATTAATTTTTAAAAAAATAATAATATAATCAAAATATGTAAAATATAAATAGTTGCTTAAAATGAATCAAATGATCAAAATCATTAGAATGCTCAAATAAATTCATGAGATAAATAAAGTACAATTGCTTATCCATGATTTTTCTTATTAAGCTCAAAAATAATTTTTCTTCTTATAGTCAAGAAAAATACAAGAAGGATGGATAATTTTTAACTTAAAGCAATGAAATTAAGTCTCAAGGATCCAAAAATATTAGTAGAGGATAAGTTGGGATCGAAAGAAGGTTATTTAAGCAAAAGAATCTAGATTTTCCAATTCTCTCTTACTTTCATAAAATTTATCTTCACTCAAGGCCTTAGTAAAAATATCAGCTAGTTGATTTTCAGCACAAACATAATCAAGAATTATGCCATTATTTTGAACATGCTCTCTTATGAAATGGTGTCTTATTTCAATGTGTTTTGACCTAGAGTGCTGGATTGGATTCTTAGTTAGATTTATGGCACTAGTATTATCACATCTTATGAGAGTTTTGTTTAGTTTGATAACAAAATCCTCAAGTTGTTGCTTAATCCATAAGATTTATGCATAGCAACTTTCGACTGCAATGTATTCGACCTCAACCATAGATAATGCTACCAAATTTTGTTTCTTGCTAAACCAAGAGATTAAGTTAACTCCTAAAAATTGGTAGGTTTCACTAGTGCTTTTTCTATCTAATTTATATCTAGCAAATTTTGCATCTGAGTATCCAAATAAATTGATTGATAAATTCTTAGAGTACGATAAACCTATGGATTGAGTTCCTTTTAGGTATTTAAGTATTTTTTTTTACAGCATTTAAACATGATTCTTTTGGATTAGATTGAAATCGTGCACATAAACAAACACTAAACATGATATCTAGTCTACTAGCAGTTAAATACAATAAAAAATCAATCATGCCTCAATAAAATTTTTGATCAACACTTTTACCTCCTTCATCCTTATCAAGCTTACATGATGGACTCATGGGGGTACCAATTGCTTTAGAAATCTCCATCCTAAATCTCTTAAATAGTTTTCTTATGTACTTGCTTTGAGTGATGGAGATTCCTTCTTTTGTTTGTTTGATTTGAAGTCCAAGGAAGAATGTTAGTTCACCCATCATGCTCATCTCTAACTCCCCCTGCATGAGCTTAGCAAAATCTTGACATAAAGTTTCATTAGTAGATCCAAATATAATATCATCAATATATATTTATATTACTTAGATGTCATCATAATCTCTTTTAATGAAAAGGATTGTATCTACATTTTCTCTTGAAAATCCATTATTAAGCAAGAATTTACTTAGTTTTTCATGCCAAGCCCTAGATGCTTGTTTTAAACCATATAATGCTTTGTTTAATCTAGAAACATAATTTGAAAAAGCATGATTTTTAAAATTAGAAGGTTGTTCTACATAAACTTCTTCGACAATATATCCATTTAGAAAAGCACTTTTAATATTCATTTGAAATAGCTTGAAATTCATAAAGCATGCATAAGCGAGTAAATATCTAATTGCTTCTCATCTAGCAACAGGTGCAAAGGTTTGATCAAAATCAATTCTCTCTTTTTGATTATAATCCTTTGCAACTAATCTTGCTTTATTCCTAATTATATTTTTATTTTCATCCAATTTATTTCTATATACCCATTTTGTACTAATTAGTGGATAATTTTTAGGTCTTGATACTAAGGTCCATATGTTATTTCTTTTGAATTGATTAAGTTCCTCTTGCATTGTATTTTGTCCAATTATAATCTTTTTTGGTTTCACCAATGGTTTTGAGTTCAAAATGAGAAATAAATATAAAATAATTGTATGCATCTCTAAGTGAAGAGCGAGTTCGTACCCGATGTGTAGGATCACCAATAATTAGTTCTTTAGGATGATTGTGAACATACCTCCATTCTTTTGGAAGATCATTTGTACCTTGAGGTTGTTCTTATTGTCCTTCATCCTCAATTCTTGCTTGTCTTCATGATTCTCTTCATTTTAAATTGTTGAATCCTTTAGGTGATCTCCTTCAATCCTTCTATAAGAGGATCTGCATCATCAATACCCTCACTCTTTCTTGATGGAAGATCATAGTCTCATCAAAAACAATATGTATTGACTCCTCTACTACTAAGGTTCTTTTGTTAAAAACTCTAAAATCTTTACTAGGAGAGAAGTAACCAAGAAAAATAGCTTCATCAAATTTTGCAACAAATTTACCTAGTTTCTCTTTATCATTATTCAAAATAAAACATCGACAACCAAAAACATGAAAATATGCAATGTTAGGTTTTCTTCTTTTCCAAAGCTTATAAGATGTTTTCTTTAAAATTGATCTGATTAGGCATGGTTTAAGATGTAACATATTATGTTAATTACTTCTGCCTAAAAGTATCTTAGAAGGTTTCTTTCACATAGCATAGTACGGAATATTTCTTCTATAGTTCTATTTTTTCTTTCTACTACATTTTGTTGGGGTGTCCTAGGTGCTGAAAAATTATGGCTAATTCTTTTTTCATCACAAAATTTTTCAAAGTCTTGATTTTCAAATTTGGTTCCATGATCACTTCAAATACTTTGAATTAAAAATCCTTTTTCATTTACAACTTTTCAATAAAATTTTGTGAAAACATGAAAAGTTTCATCTTTGTGTGCCAAAAAAAAATCCATGTAAAACATGAGTAGTCATCGATAACTATAAAATCATAACATTTTTCACCTAAGCTTGCTATTCTTGTAGGACCAAACAAATACATGTGCAAAAGTTCCAATGACCTAGAAGTTCAAACAATGTTCTTAGATTTGAATGAAACTCTTGTTTGTTTACCTAGTTGGCATGCATCATAAATTTTATCTTTTTCAAAGTTCAATTTTGGTAAATCAATAACTAATTTCATTTTGATAAGCTTTGAAAGTGAATGCATACTGATATGTGTAAGCCTATGATGCCAAAGCCAATTAGTTTCATTAATTTTGGCATTCATAGCTACTAGACATTACATGTTTATCATAAAAAGATCATTTAAATCTACCATATAAACATTACTATGCTTATGACCAATAAACTTAATGCCTTCATCATTGGGACTAGTTACAATGCACAATGAAGATTCAAAAATAACTTTGTAACCCTTGTCACAAAGTTAACTAATATATAAGAGATTGTGTTTTAAACCATCTACTAATAAAATATTTTCAATATACTTGGAGGAAGTGATACCGACATTACCTATACCAATGATCTTTTCTTTTCCATTGTCTCCAAATGTGATCATCCCTGCATTTTTAGTATCAAGCTTGATGAATTGAGACTCATCACCAGTCATGTAGCTTGAGCATCCGCTATCAAGATACCATCTTCGTTTTCTTCTTTAGATGTAAGACACACCTACATGCAAAATCAAGTCCTTACTCTAGGTACCCAAGTTTTTTGGGGTCCTTTAAGGTTAGTCATGATGGTTCCTTTTGGAATCCATATTTTCTTTACATTTGAATTGTTAGAGAAGCATGTATAAGGTTTGTATCCTAGTTCACTACATTTAATGCAAGTAATATTTAAAAATTTGTTGCTTTATGAATTTATAAAAATATTTTTTAAAAATTTTTATTCTCTTAGGGGGTTATAGCCTAGACCAGTCTTATCATAAATGGTCTTTTGATTTTCAAGAATCATATGAAGTTTATTTGAACTCAAAGTAAATTTTTTAACTATCAATTTTAAATTATTGATTTCATTTTTCAAATTTAGATTCTCTTGAGTTAAAACTAGTTTATCACTTAGGATAGTTTTATTTTCTTTTAGCAAGACTTGATTTTTTAATTTTAGTTCTTTGTTTTTAGTTCCTAACTTCTTTATATCATCTACTAAGTCATAGAAGGCTTCTTAAAGTTCTTCGAATGTAAATTCATTTGAAATTTTAGCACTTACCTCATTCTCATGTGCCATAAGGCACATGTTGGCTTATTCATAAGCTTCTTCTTCTTTGGAGCTTGAGTCATCACTATCACTCCATGTTGCCACCATAGCCTTTTTCTTGTATTTCTTGAAAACCATTTTAATTTGAGGACATTCAGACTTAAAGTGCCCCAGCTTCTTACATTCATAGCAAATAAGGGGCTGCTCCCTATCATTTTTCTTGCTATGCTCCCCTTTGGTAGGTAGCCTCTTCCTCATCCCTTGTTTTCTCTTCAAAAATCTCTTTAACTTTTTTATGATGAGGGCTATTTCTTCATCTTGTTCTTCATCTTTCATTTCATTGGATTCCTCATCTTGTTGAATGGTGGATTTAAGGGTTATTATCTTCTTTTTTTTGACATCTTCTTCTTGATGTTATTTCATGCTTAACTCGTGTGTCATTCATGATCCTAGAAGCTCCTCCAAGGGTAAAATATTTAGATGTTTGGCTTCTTGGATTGCAGTCACTTTGGCCTCCCATGTCCTTAGTAAAGATCTAAGAATCTTTCTCACAAGATCACTGTTAGAATAATAGTTGCCAAGATTTTTAAGATCATTTATAATATCCATAAATTTAGTAAACATTATAGTTATTGACTCATCATGCACTATTTTGAAAAGTTCATATTTGTGCACAAGCATGTTAATTTTTGACTCCTTAACTTGATTAGTGACTTCATGAGTTACTTCTAAGCTATCCCATATTTTTTTAGCCAACATGCATGTTGAAATATGATTAAATTCATTAGCATCTAAAGCATAATATAAAATATTCATGGCTCTTGTATTGAGTTGAGCCATTTTCTTATCAATCTCATCCCATTTCTTTTTGGGTTTGATTGATTCCTCACCATCAATTATCTTAGTGGATGTATGTGGTCCATTAACTATGATACTCCACATATCATAGTCAAATGCTTGTATGAAAATTCTCATCCAAGCTTTTCAATAGGTATAGTTTGTCCCATTAAAAAGTGGAGGTCGGTTTGTGGACTGCCCCTTGGCTAGAGAGATACTAACTTGGATTTTCATAGATCTTTGGCTCTTTAATGGTTAAACCAAAGTAGGACTAGAGCACCAGGCTCTGATACCACTTGTTGCCTAGTTATACAACCTAAGAGAGGGTATTGAATTGGATTTTTAAAATTTTAAAGCCAATTTAAAGATATCAAGATTGAATGATGATATACAAGACGTGTGTGTGAAGTAATTTAGGTTAGAGAAAAAATATAAAAGATTAAAGAGCAAGAATTTAACAAACTAAGGAAAGAAAGATAGCAAGCACACCACAAACAAGTAAGATTTATAATGGTTCGGTGCTTTTCTTACACTTACATCCACTCCCTAAGCTCTTACTTGAGAATTAAAATCCACTAACCATATTCAAACTGAATACACCATTGGAAACCTCCAATCCTAGCTATCCCAAGCTAGAACACTTATTTTTTGGGTACAAGCTAATCCAATACAATCCTATTCAAGGTTAGGATCAATCTTCGTAAGTTTTGGGACCCCCCCCCCTAAAACTTGAATCAAAATAGTAAAGCAGAGTAAATGATTTAATGACAATCAAATACAAGTTTAGCTCCCTTTATGAGCAAATAAAATCTTAAGAATGCTTTTCACAATGATGGAGAAAGCTTCTGTAATTTTTCTCAAGGTTGTTGGAGATTTGAAAGAGCTCTTAAGATGTAGGTGAACTTGAAACGAAGGCTTCTTTGCTTGAAGATGACTTTTGCTTAGAACTGAAATTGAATCATACCAATCTTTTGTGTTTATTCTTATTTGAAGCCTTTTAAATCTTCAATAGATGGAGGAGAGAATCCTTGATAAGATTTATAGCCGTTAAAGACATTAAAGAAATCATTAAAATCTATCAAAATAAGAAAAGAATAGTCGTTGTAGAAAAATTTTCGTTGCAGGGGTCGACTCATGCCACAGGGGTCGACCTCGAGGTCGACCTCTAAGACAAAATCTAGAAAAATAGCTGTTTTATATTTTTAGCCTTCAGAATAGTAGAGGTCAACCTTGGGGTCAACCCTTTTGCTTCAAACTTTATTTTCTTCCAAAATAAGCATCCAAAAATCATGGGACTGCCTCCAAAGGATTAGAAATCTTTTTTACTTGCTTTTGAGGCTCTCAGATCAAAACTTGAAAAAATTATGATTTTGGTCCTGAAATACAAAAAGTTTTCTTCCAAGCCAAATTCATTAGTAATTTCCTCAAATGCTTTGTAATCATCAAAATCAATTCTTGAAGCAACATAACAGGCTGCATAAATGTTAAATGCCATTTCGTTATTGTCTATGTATTATTGTAATATTATTCATAATAATATCACAACAATCCCTTACATTGATAAATGGTAACTATCTCTGACCAAAAAGCCAATAGAGATCATATTTATTATAAACGATGGACAATAGTAACAATCACTTAAAATGACATCTTTTGAAAACAAGCTTGACAATTTTTAATGCTAGAATTGGAATAGGACTTCCATCCTCAACGTTCAGATATTTTTCACCATTTTCAAATATTCTACTTAACTATAGTCCTTGCAATAAATTACATAAGACTACCGATATCCAATACCCAGGTAGTAAAATTACATATAGAGAATTTCAAGGTGTTATCATGTAACATCCTTGATAAGCAACTCTTACTCCTTTCTCTTGTTCAGCCTGTTATGGTCAAGAAAAGCATGACAATTCTTCTTCCTATGATCCTACTTCTAATAGTAGAAGCACTATGCCTGATTTGGGTCAATATTGGACTAATTATTTTGACTAGGATTAGAAGCCTCAATACAAACTCATTCGTACTGCTGAACCAAATTCAACTTTTGATACTAATTATCAAAGTTGGATCCCATAAGTCATCACTATCTGATAGTGATTGGAGCAATTAGGATTTAGCCCTATTCTATGAAAAGAGAACATAGACCTAATGTATATGAATTATTTTAAGTCTAGAGACTTGGACTTTAGTCTTAAGGTTCTCTCACTATTTTATTCAAATAGGTAGCCTCTACGTCCAATTTAAAAAATTATTTTAATTTTTTAGTAGTTACTAGAATCCACATAGACTGCATACAAGTCTGACTTTGGTTGGTCAACTCATGTGCATCTATGGATAGGTTCATTAATTAATTATTTTTCTAAATAATTTCTAGTAATTTAATTTTATCATAGAAATCTAATCAGTAAGCTTTGGCCTCCACTCTAAGGAGCCGATTAGGTCCAACTATTAACATGACTATACTTTATGCATCGACCCAATGAATGATTAAGCCCAACTTTGGTTGGCTAACCTAACCACCATTAGAGAGACACTTCCAAGTTATCATGTTATGAATGATAATTTCATTAGTCAATAAGCACCAGGCCTTTGATCCTCCTATTAGATATATGTGCCGTAGAAGCCAAAATTTGCTGACACTTGTAATACACTTCTAGGGCCAAAATTATAATTTTGACTATAATCAATAAAATAGATTATTTTCTATCACATATGTGTATTTAGTATCTATGATACATCCTTTGAATTAATGGTAATGATAATTCATATTTTCAAGAGTTAAAAATTTAAGACATTAATAATCATTATTAACTCATAAAATGCTCCCAACTATAGGATCATCATGAGGATGGTGATTGATCCGAAAGGTTGGTGTACAATCACTTCTCTTTAGTAAATGAGTCTTGAGTCTATGGTGTGGAGACACCGGAGCGAGAGTACAGATACTTATTAGAGAACGAGGGCACTGAGCATGACCACCTCGAGTAGTCATTAGGAAGTCTACCTTCTCGTCAATGACTGACTCGATGCTGCAGTGGTGTGTCTGATTCTTTGACCTAAGGTGCATCAGTAGTTCATCTTGAGGGTGTTATAGTTTGACTACACCATAACTCGATCTTCTAGCCATTCGAAACCTTGAGGTGTATGTTGGCTATAGCGTGTTCATTATAGGAACTGGATTGCATCAAGATGGAATCTATCTACCTTGGTGGTAGAGGAGCAGCTCTATGATGATCATGAGAATCAAGTTCAGAAGCCCATGGCCATGGTAGAGTGAAATAATAGAAAGAGTTTCTATTTAGGTTTTGACATCGGACTTGAATTGAGTGATTACATCATATGACAGAAACTAGTGTTCGACGAGTTCACCTTAATCCTAATCTGATCGAGGCTCAAGATAGAAGAATTTAATCACATAGGTAGCTGCACCAAGAGGTTCATATTCAGCTTTGATGGATTGCCACCATATACTGCTAGGTGTCACTGGTAGATTTTTGGAAAAATTAGAATGATTTAGATGATCGATCATTCTAGCTGTTCGAATCAGAAGAGTTTTGATCCATCGAAAGGAGTTTCGATGATGTCGATGATGGAGATCATGACATATCTCATTACCATACAGAACTGAACCTAACTGGATCACACAAACAAGGGTTTGAATCTGGTGATCATCAATTGAACTAATCCAATTCAATTGATCTGAATGAGATTCAATTAGGTTCAAGAAAATCGTGCTAGCACTCGATTGAACCTAACATTCTTCTTTTACTATCATAAATAGTTGTCCTGACTGAGCCAAAGGAGTTTGTGCTCGATCAAAGGCCTTCACTTGGTCTGACTGGAGCCTGTCCAGGTCAGAAAAGGGTTGTCTTATTTTGTAAGACAATACCTGCCATTTTTGGTCACCTGCCATTTCTCGTCCTTTGACTTTGGTCAAAAGTTGACCTTTGACTGGTCAAATGTTGACCATTGATACTTTGACTTCTGTTCACATGTCACGCACCTATTGGAGAGCTGGTGGGGGCTTGTCTCTCTACCAGAACCTGGCAAGGAGGAGGGCGCACGCCAAGGGTGGCGTGCTTCCAAGTTTGAGGCACCCAAGAGTCCCTGTTGGATATCGGGACTCCATCTCCTTATTGGATTCCGATTAGACTCCTCCTAAGAACCAACTTTGACTGGTCTTAGGTGCCATCTAAGAATGAATCCAAGGGACTCTATTCCCTACAATCAGATTTAGATCTGATTTCACAAAGGGTTGTGATTGGTTGGGATGAAGAGGAGTTGGATCACGCATAGTCTATAAATAAGACCCTACACCCAACCCAAAAGGTAATGCAATTCACAATGCCCCAAGGCTACCTCTCTCTTCCTCCTCCATGCCAAGTCCATCATCTCCCTCTCCTCTCCATGCCCAAAGTAGTTTGGGATCCAGTTGGTGCAATCTAGGTGAGAGAAAGGCGACAGAAAGCTAGAAGACTGTGCTGCTGTAAAGGACAACTACTGATCTTCGAAAGCCATTTTGAAGATCCTCCAAATCAGATTTAGATCTAATTTTTGTAGACATGATAGAGAAGAAGATGATCTTTAGATCCGATCTGAGTGATATCGGTAGAGGCTAGGCACTTGCGTGGCTAGATCCAGAACCTTCCGCTGCTTACAGGATCATCAATGGATAATAGGATTACCCTACATCAAGGTAAATTAAATTTGATTTAATTTATCTATATGTTATTGTTATTATTAAAATAATAAAAATTAGATCTAAAATATTCTAGATCTAATTTGGATCAAAGAGAAAAATTTTTGAAATATATCTCTTGATTCGATCAGATCTGAACGAACCTGGTCCAAAAAATCAGAATTTTCCTTCAACTAGTATCAGAGCCAAGATTCTAAAGTATTTAGATCTAATTTTAAAAGTAATTTTAGATGTCATATGAGATGTGATCAGATCTGAAATCAGAAAAATTAAAATTAAGTGATTTGGATCTATGATTAGAAAATATGCATGACTAGTTCTAAAATAGAATAGTTCTATAGAATAGTCTTGCATGTTTACAATTTAATTTGATTAAATCATATTTTAGATCTATTTATTTATTATTTTTTGATATTATAATTATTATAATAACATCTAAAAAATAGCAAATAAAAATTATTTAATTTTAACATCATATGAGATATGATTGATGCATGTCTAGACTAGTTGTAGAATAGTTCTACATAGTTGTCTAGATTAGAGTTTATTTTGATAAGATCAATTTAAATCTAATTTTTTAGATTATTATGAGATAATTTAGATATAAAAATATGCATGACCTGATACATGAGATGTATGCAAAATATGCCATGATTAGATCTAATTTGTATATGAGATATATGATATAGATCTAAAATTGTTTTGTAGTATTACATGTTTCTGATTAAGGCATTCCTCTTAGCCGTCCGATCATAAGAATGAAGAAGAATTTAAAGGCCCTCTCCTCCCATCTGATGGGGTGTTCTTATGATGTGTAGGGGTGCTGCACGTTCGTCCTTAATCAAAAATCCAAAACTTACTTTCTGCAAAATCCTAGATCCTAAAACCCTAGGATTTATTATGCATATTTTATTTATGAACCCTACTTAATTAAGAATTAAGATTATGAAATATTAATTAGGTCTAAAATTGAGAATTTTAGATCTAAGACATATTCATAATACTGGGTTCGGGCTTGGGTAGCTCAATTAGGTCTAAGCGGTTGATCAAACCGAATCAAGAGTTGGTTAGATGGGATCAACAATGCTTAAATTGACCAGCCTAATAGGATTAAGTCTGGGTCAAGATCGAGTCACGATCAAGCAAGACCTAATTAGGCTCAGAGGTTAGAGTCTGGATTGTAGGCTAACCCAATTGGTTTCGGCTCAATAATTTGGTGTCTAAGGTAAGTTTGGCACATACGATCGACTGATTTTTAATTGGGAGCTACTCGATCTGAATGCGTTCTTGTACGAGTTAATGGCATATCCCTTCCACCGGTCTCACTTACCTGGCCATATCTGTTGACTCAGTTCTGATTTGAGGTGGTCAATAATCCGAGCTAACCCAT
Source organism: Cocos nucifera (assembly GCA_006176705.1). Lineage (NCBI taxonomy): Eukaryota > Viridiplantae > Streptophyta > Magnoliopsida > Arecales > Arecaceae > Cocos > Cocos nucifera. The sequence goes on from QRFJ01002643.1 coordinate 58,225, forward strand.
GCCACTAGGTTAGTCATAATTGTTATGACTATGACAAGTCTAGTTTAATGAGACCTGAATCAATTCTTCCTAAGAAAAGATTAAGTCTAAGGTCTTCCACCATTGTAGATGTGCGGGCTCTTTCTGAGGTTGATTGTTCTCAGCTGGATGTAGTGGTTCAGTTGCATCGAAAAGACATGCAACCATGTCTATTAGGCATTGGATGCTATGGGCTGGAGGATGAGTTGGGCTCAATATTTTGGATACGGTGAGAGACTCAATTAGGAATCCAGTCTGTGCAAATGGTGGGTCTGACTTAACTAAGGAGTGGATCAATATTCCGAATATGGTGAGATTCATGAATTAGAGACCAAGTTTGGGTGCACCATGATTAGAGAATCATTGAACAAGAGTTGTTCACTCATTGGCTAACCCATCACCAATAACTGTTAGGTGAGGTGATGAGTCAGTTGGTGAGACCGCACCACCCACTAGAAATCATTAATCGTGGAGATTTTTGCATCTCTATAGAGGGAGTGTAGGGATCCAAGAAAATAGTAGGAGCTAATTTATTTAAAAATAAAATTTCTAAACAAATTGGTCAAGTCATAATTACAGTATCTAACTAGAATCTTTGACTCTCTATAGAAAAATGTCTGCATCCAACCCATTAGCACGTATCCTGGACACACATAGACTGACCGAATCCAATTATAAAGATTGGCTTAGGAACTACGAAATCATTTTGGGTTTTGAGAAGTTAACCCATGTATTGGACCAGGATAGTTCCATCTTACCAGTCCGTCCATCTGCTGAATAGAGAGTATCTCTGGAAAAATGGATAGATGAAGATAATAAGGTCAGATATTACATGTTGGGCTCGATGTCTGATGAGCTCTAGCGCCAACATGAACATATCAAGATTGCTCGCCAAATGTTGGCTCACCTGCAAGAGATATTTGGTGAATAGAGTTGCGCAGCCAAGTATCAAGTCATGAAATAACTTTTTAAGGCTAAGATGCGTGATAGATAGTCAGTCCAAGATCACTGTCTGATGATGATCAAGGACTTGGAAGAGCTTAAGAAACTCGATGTGATGTTAGACTTGGATCTGCAGAACGATGTTATTTTGCAATCCTTGACTGATGCATATGGGCAATTCATCATGAATTACCACATGCATAAACTTCAAAATTCTTTGGCTGAATTAATGAACATGCTAGTCACCGCTGAGCTTTCTATGAAAGATTCTAAAGGCTTAGGAGTAAAGAAGAAGAAGGCAGAGCTAAAGAAGAAGACCGCAGTCAAAGAAAAGTGTTTCCATTACAACAGCGATGGCCACTGAAAGCGGAACTACCCTACTTACCTGGCCATCCTAAAGAACAAGAAGGAAGGTCCTTCTGGAGGTATGCTCATTATTGAGTCTAACCTTATGATTTCTTCTGCATCCAGTTGGATGCTTGACTCTGGTTCTAGTGCTCATCTATGCACTTCCATGCAGGATCTTGAGGATAGCAGGAGGCTGAGGGATGGAGACATGATCCTACGCATCGGTAATGGAGCAAGAGTTGCTGCAGTGGCGGTGGAAACATACCCTCTTCGATTACCATCTGGTTTAGACTTAGTTTTAAAAGACTGTTATTATGTGCCTGCAGCTAGCAGGAATTTGATTTCTATTTCATGCTTAGCACTAGAAGGCTATGTGATTACCTTCTTTAAGGACCATTGTAACATTCTTTATGAAAGAAATAAAATTGCAAATGGTTTCCTTATTAACAGTCTTTATCAGCTACATATTGATGTATCTATTCTAACTATCGAGCAAAACGTGAATGCCAAACGACCTAGGGATAGTCCAAATGATAGGTATCTATGGCACCTGAGATTAGGTCATATAGCAGAAGATAGGATCAACAAATTGGAGAAAAATGGGCTATTGAGTCCGTTGACTTTCGAGTCATATCCAACTTGTGAATCTTGTCTTCAAGGCAAAATGACTAAACTCCTTTTGTAGGACATGGGGAAAGGGCCACAGATCTCCTTGCCCTAGTACATACTGATGTGTGCGGCCCATTTGATGTGCCGACTAGAGGCAATTTTGTCTACTTCATTACCTTTACCGATGATCTGTCTAGGTATGGGTATGTGTATCTTATGAGACACAAGTCTGAAGCTTTTGAAAAGTTCAAAGAATTCAGACATGAAGTAGAAAAATAAACTAGAAAAACCCATTAAGGTTCTTCGATCAGATCGAGGAGGTGAATACCTTAGCCGGGAATTCCTAGACTATCTCAAGAAAAATGGCATAGTCTCTCAATGGACTCCACCAGGAATACCTCAACTCAATGGGGTTTCAGAATGGAGAAATCAAACTCTATTGGATATGGTCCGATCCATGATGAGCTTCACAGACCTCCCTGATTTTCTTTGGGGACACTCATTGTTAACTTCAATTTATCTACTGAATAGGGATTCCCTCTAAAACCGTTCCTACCACACCGTATGAGATATGGCATGGTAAGAAACCAAGTCTGAGTCATCTCAGAATTTGGGGTTGTCCGGCTCATGTCAAAAGACAACAAGCGGACAAGTTAGAGTTTAGGTCCTTCAGAGCTCGATTCATAGGATATCCTAAAGAGTCATTAGGATACTATTTCTACATTCCAGAAGACCACAATGTGATTGTGAGTCGACATGCCATCTTTCTTGAAAAATAGTTTATTCAAGATAGCGGCATTGGAAAGCAGATTAAGCTTGATGAGAAAGTCTCACAAGTACAATGAGCTAAGGACCAATTGGAACCAAATCAGGTTGAGCCAATAAGAACACTACCTCCTCCACCTCATAGATCGGAAAGAGTTTTCCGTCCCCCTGAAAGATACTTAGGTATTATTTCAGAGAAAGTAGAGAAAATGTTCCTCATAGGTAATGGTGCTCATGGTGATGATCCCAAAACCTACAACGAGGCGATATCAGATATCGACTCTGAGAAATGGCTAGAGGCAATGCAGTCAGAAATTGACTCGATGCACTCAAACCAAGTCTGGACCTTGGTAGATCCACCAGAAGGTATAGTACCTATTGGGTGTAAATGGATCTTCAAGAGAAAGATTGGTGCAGATGGGAATGTGGAGACATTCAAGGCTAGACTAGTGGCAAAAGGTTATAGTCAATGCGAAGGCATTGACTATCAGGATACCTTTTTCTCCAGTGGCTATGCTAAAATCCATCCGCACATTGCTTGCCGTTGCAGCCTATTTCGATTATGAAATATGGCAAATGGACGTGAAAATGGCATTCTTAAATGGATATCTTGAGGAAGATATCTATATGGAACAGCCGCTAGGTTTCACATCCAGTGATACTGATCACAAGGTTTGCAAGCTGCAAAGGTCCATATATGGACTTAAGCAAGCATCTCGGAGCTGGAACACTCATTTCAATGATGTGATCAAAATGTTTGGTTTCATCAAAAATGAAGAGGAACCATGTGTCTTCAAAAAGGATCAGTGGGAGCGCTGTTGTCTTCCTCGTATTGTACGTGGATGACATCCTCCTTATTGGGAATGATATTCCCATGTTGACCATAGTCAAAATATGGTTGTCCAAGGAATTCTCCATGAAAGACCTAGGTGAAGCATCCTTTATTCTAGGAATTAAGGTCTATAGGGATAGACCGAATAGGATGCTAGGACTTTCACAGAAGATGTACATAGAGGAAGTACTAAAGAGGTTTAGTATGGAAAACTCTAAGAGGGGATTAATACCCTTCAGACATGGTATTCATCTTTCCAAGAAGATGTGCCCTAGCACACCTGAGGAAATAGAACGCATGAGCAAGATCCCTTATGCTTCTGCAATAGGGAGCCTCATGTATGCCATGCTATGTACACGACCTGATATAGCCCATGCTGTGAGTGTCACAAGCAGATATCAGTCAAATCCAGGTGAAGAACACTGGACTTCTGTGAAATGTATCCTTAAGTACTTAAGAAGAACTAAGGATATGATGTTGGTCTTTGGTAACGGAGAACTCCAAGTCCAGGGATACACAGACTCGGAATTTCATGTCCGATGTAGATGATCGAAAGTCGACATCTGGGAGTCTGTTTGTGTGCAATGGTGGTGCTGTCAGCTGAAAGAGTTCCAAGCAAACCGTGATAGCAGATTCCACCATGGAAGCAGAATATATCGCTGCATCAGAGGCTGCGAAGGAAGCATTCTGGTACAAGAAGTTTGCTGCAGAAATTGGAGTAATGCCATCAGATGCCATTCCTCTGTACTGCGACAACAATGGCGCCATAGCCCTTGCTAAGGAGCCTGAGGTCTCACCAAAAATCCAAGCACATTGAGCGGCGATACCACCTCATCCGCGATTACCTCGAGAAGGGTTACGTCGAGGTCAAGAGAGTCAACTCCATAGATAATGTGGCAGACCCACTTACAAAGCTGTTGGGACAACAAAAGATCGAAGCCCACCTTGAGAAGATGGGACTTAGACTTGTAGCCAATTGGCTTTAGGATAAGTGGGAGATTGTTAGATATATGTGCCCTAGAAGCCAGAATTGGCTGACACTTGTAATACACTTCTAGGGGCAAAATTATAATTTTGACTATAATCAATAAAATGGGTTATTTTCTATCACATATGTGTATTTAGTGTCTGTGATACATCCTTTGAGTTAATGGTAATGATAATTCATATTTTCAAGAGTTGAAAATTTAAGACATGAATAATCATTATTAACTCATAAAATGCTTCCGACCATAGGATCATCACGAGGATGGTGATTGATCCGGAAGGTTGGTGTACAATCGCTTCTCTTTAGTAGATGAGTCTTGAGTCTACGGTGTGGAGACACCGGAGCGAGAGTACAGGTACTCGTTAGAGAACGAGGGCACTGAGCGTGACCACCTCGAGTAGTCATTAGGAAGTCTACCTTCTCGTCAATGACTGACTCGATGCTGCAGTAGTGTGTCTGGTTCTTTGACCTGAGGTGCATCGGACAGTTCACCTTGAGGGTGTTATAGTTTGACTACACCATAACTCGGTCTCCTAGCCATTCGGAACCCTGAGGTGTATGTTGGCTATAGCATGTTCATTGTAGGAACTGGATTGCATCAAGATGGAATCTATCTACCTCGGTGGTAGAGGAGCAGCCCTATGATGATCATGAGAATCAAGTCCAGAAGCCCATGGCCATGGCAGAGTGAAATAATAGAAAGAGTTTCTATTTAGGTTTTCACATCGGACTTGAATCGAATGATTACATCATATGACAGAAACTAGGGTTTGACGAGTTCACCTTAACCCTAATCTGATCGGGGCTCAAGATAGAAGAACTTAATCACACAGGTAGCTGCACCAAGAGGTTTGCATTCAGCTCTGATGGGTTGCCACCATATACTGCTAGGTGTCACTGGTGGATTTTGGGAGCAATTAGAATGATTTAGATGATCGATCATTCTAGCTGTTCGAATCAGAAGAGTTCTGATCCATCGAAAGGAGTTTCGATGATGTCGATGATAGAGATCATGACATATCCCATTACCATACAGAACTGAACCTAACTGGGTCACACAAACAAGGGTTTGAATCTGGTGATCATCAATTGAACTGATCCAGTTCAATTGATCTGAATGAGATTCAATTAGGTTCAAGAAAATCGTGCTAGCACTCGATTGAACCTAACGTTCTTCTTTTACTATCATAAACAGTCATCCTGACTGAGCCAAAGGAGTTTATGCTCGATCAGAGACCTTCACTTGGTCTGACTGGAGGCTGTTCAGGTTAGAAAAGGGTTGTCTTATTTTGTAAGACAATACCTACCATTTTTGGTCACCTACCATTTCTCGTTCTTTGACTTTGGTCAAAAGTTGACCTTTGACTGGTCAAATATTGAACATTGACATTTTGACTTCTGTCCATGTGTCACGCACCTATTAAGAGCTGGTGGGGACTTGTCCCCCTGCTAGAACCTGACAAGAAGGAGGGTGCACACCAAGGGTGGCGTGCGCCCAAGTTTGAGGCACCCAGGAGTCCCTATTGGATAGGGACTCCATTTCCTTATTGGATTTCAATTAGATTCCTCTTAATAACCAACTTTGACTGATCTTAGGCATCATCTAAGGATGAATTCAAGGGACTCTATTCCCACCAATCAGATTTAGATCTAATTTCATAAAGGATTGTGATTAGTTGGGATGAAGAGGAGTTGGATCACGCATAGTCTATAAATAAGATCCTACGCCCAACCCAAAAGGTAATATAATTCACAATGCCCCAAGATTGCCTCTCTCTTCCTCCTCCATGCCAAGTCCATCATCTCCCTCTCCTCTCCATGCCCAAAGTAATTTGGGATCCAATTGGTGCAATCTAGGCGAGAGAAAGGTGACAGAAAGCTGGAAGGCTGCGCTGTTGCAAAGGACAACTACTGATCTTCGAAAGCCATTTTGAAGATCCTCTAAATCAGATTTAGATCTAATTTTTGGAGATATGATCGAGAAGAAGAGGATCTCTAGATCCAACTCGAGTGGATACCAGTAAAGGCTAGGTACTTGCATGGCTAGATCCAGAACCTTCCACTGCTTACAGGATCATCAACGGATAATAGGATTACCCTACATCAAGATAAATTAAATTTGATTTAATTTATCTATATTTTATTTTTATTATTAAAATAATAAAAATTAGATCTGAAACATTCTAGATCTGATTTAAATCAAAGAAAAAATTTTTTAAAATATATCTCTTGATTCGATCAGATCTGAATGAACCTGATCCAAGAAATCAGGATTTTTCTTCACCTTCAATGACTATTGAGTTAATGGACCTATTATCAAAAACCTTAATGGAAGGCTATGACTCAATTATCTTCATAACTTTATCATTTTAAGGACCTAATAATTTTAAAAAATTTAAAATTTATTTATAATTTAAGGATAGAAAGAACATGGACCAATTTGCTCCCACTGACTTCTCAAGTCATTGATAAGGATTAGGATCAATTTTGATCCATGGGCACCTAGATCAGTCTCACTAAACAAAATCAGTCTCACTAATTTTCTATGTGACATGGGTTAGCATGAATGAATGAGCAGCCTAATCAAGATCTGATTAACCACATTGGCTAGGTAAGTGAGATTGGTGGGAGGGTCTGCTAAGGCTTACCTTAGATACCATCAGAAATAGCTAGGTAAGTAGGCTACCAATTAAAAATCATCAATCTAAAAATGCCTGACTTATCTTAGACATTAATTGATTTATCAATTTTGATTTGATCTGCCTAAAGACTCGAGTTCGACCACTAAGCCACAATCAATGTTCATATGTTAGATGTATGGACTTTGATCAACTACAACTATTGAATTGATCTATAGAAATGACCTAATCCTAATTAACTATTAATTAGATTTGATCAATTTCTTAACTTAGTTTATATTTAATCTAACCCTAGGTCTAACCTAGTTTAAGAACCTGATCAAAGCTAACCCATATTCAATATATGGTTTTAGATTTGATTTATTTTAATATTTAGATCATGTCCTATGATTTTGATTCTAGGGTTTTATAGAAAGTAAATTCTCAATTTAATTTTTATAAAATAAATACATCATATATATACATTCTAGATTCAAAATAAAAAATACATATCAACATATGCGATAAGAGGATCTAAATATAAAACATATCACATGGATTAGATCATAAACCATTTAAATTTAGATTTAAAATCTAAAAATAAATCATAAATTACTTTAGATCTCATCTAAAATATTTATGATTTATTCAAATCAGCACATAGTAGGACAATCTCTTCATAGTAAGGGATAAATCTTACAGCAGAATAATCTTATAATTAGTATGTTCGATCCAATATTATTTAGATCTAATCTAAATAATATAAAATAGATTTAATATCTATTTAATTTTAGATCTAAAATTAGAAAATAAAATATAAAATTATTTAGATCATATCTAACTTATTCATAATTCAAAATTATAGATCAGCACATACTTGGATAACCTCTCCATTATATGGGGTAAACCTTATAGCAGGATAACCTTATAGCAATATGTGCGATCTTTAGAGTTTTATTGTTTAGATTTATTTTAATATAAACATGATCATGTTATAAAAGAATCTAGATTCTTTGATACCACTGATGGAAAATATGTTGAAAATTGTATCCTAAAGTCAATCATCTAGGTTATAGATGGTTAAGCTAAATATAATTATACTTAAATTATTAATAAATAAAATTATTATTTTGACCTTTTTCATCATTTTGTGCATCTTTCTATAATAAACTTTTCTATGATGAAGTCCTTAGGATATTTAGATCGACAAAGAAGGATTTATCGTTTAGTCCTCAAAACGTATTCGTGATCAAATGATTCATTGTTACCTAGGACGACAACGTATCAAGTGTAAATTATTCTGTGCCATAAGTATTGGTTATCCTCTTAACCAAGAAGTATGGAGATACTGTTATGGCATGCAGGTGAAGTATAGGGGTATATTTCACTGAATGTGATCCAACTGCAGAGCTCTCAACTGTCAAGAGTTGCTCGCGATGGATATGGGTATAAGTATCTCTTAGATCTGAGATCATCATGGTAACCTGCAAGCAACTCACAGCACTTAGGTACCAGACTATCTAAATTTCTAATTCAATGATGGAAGGCTACTGGGTGCAGTCATGTAACTGGCTTATCAGTGTGTGAGTCAAGATGGGATTGATCCCTCTAAGTGTTGGAGCAAGTGTATCACTATATTTCAATTTAGCAAATCCTTGGTCGGGGTAGTCTATATGATGGATGCTAAATTTTGAAATACAATGTGGATGAATTTTAGGATTGACAATAAACCCTAGATCATCCTTTGAGCATCAAGGTCAAGGGAATGAATTATACGGTAACCATATGCCACAGGTTCATCAATATTGCATTGTAATTATTTGACCTATCTGGACATCGAGTACCATTACTAGATGGTCACATCGATCGATACAGAAAATTAGTTTCGATGCTATCGGCTTAGGATTCGAACCTATGGGGTCACACACAATAAGAGTTTCTATCTGATCTGATGGCTAATATTGAATCTCGATGATCTAAGACTCTATGGTCAAGAGTTCTATTAGACTGAAACTCTATGATCAAGAGTTTCACTGGACTGTGACTCTATGACCAAGAGTCCATGTTCAGGACTCTCTGAACGAGAGTCCTGATGACTTGGAACTCTATGGTCTAGAGTCCCACTGGATTGAGACTCCATGACCAAGAGTCTTAGTGGACTGGGACTCTAAGTCCTACTTATCTGGGACTCTCTGATCAAGAGTCCCACTGGTCTGGGAATCTATGATCTCGAGATTCATTCATTTAGGACACTAGATTCAAGAGTCCCATTAGATTGGGACTCTTCAGGAGTTTCATGTTGATGGGACTCTAATGCACGATAACCCACCTAATTGGGACTCTAATATTTTTAGAGGATTAATTAGTAATTTGATTGCTGATTAGCTCAATTTGATGAAAACTTGTTTCATGAAAAAAATCCTCATAGAGAGGACATGAGAGGATTTTTAGTGCATCAGGGTTTTTGGGCCAAGTGAAACCCTAGGGTTGGACCCTAGGTTCAGGTGGAGAGATCGAGTGCTGTGAGCATCAGATTGCCACCAAATTTGAAACACTACTTCATCATCCTCCAAGTCACATGTTTCGATTTTTTAGAGTATCTAAAAAATCTAAAAGAAGATGATCAATTGGATCGATCATGATCAGCCATTGAAGGCCCTGGCAAGAGCTAGCACTCTAGTGGGGCTGATCGAGACTAGAAGCTTCATGTAGACGAACCATAGAGGCCAGACACATATGCGGCTATGGTGCGACACCAGAGCATTATCCGATGGATTTAGATTGTGGTGATCAGCTATCCATAAAAGGGTATTAAGTTTTGAACTCGTATCGATCAGTAGATTTGATTTACTGATCGATCACATTTAAATTTTAAATTATATATTAGCATATCTAGATCCTGAGTAGTGTTTAAATTGATTATATCAATGCATGCAGTAGATTAATATTTGATTATATTTAATTTTACTGCTATTTTATTCAAAAAAGTTGTGATCTCAGAAGTGGCACTCCCAAGTCTTGGAAACATGAGAAGTCAGGTCATAGAAAGATGGGAGTGAGCCAAAAAAAAAATCAGCTCTCCTAGCAAAATTCAGAAATTGGATTGGCTCACCCTGAGACTATGTATGCTAAGTTGAGAACTAGGCTAGCTTAGTCCAGGACTGGGTTGGCTAGGTCTCAAAAAAAAATCCAGAAAGAAAGCAGCATTTTTGGGCTGTTGGCACAGTACGCAACTGGATCTGGTCGGCTCAATCTAGGACTGAGACAACCCAATCGCAGGTTAGCCAGCTTAGTTTGAAACTAGGCTAGCTCAATTTTTGTGGATTATTATTTTGTGTACGTGGGTTGTTTGGATTTAAGAAATTTTTTTATGAGCTTGAGCTTGAGCTTGACCCTTTGTAATGTATATATACTAGAAACAGCTCAAGGTTGTAATAAGGTTGAAATATACTGAATAAAAGCTCTTTTCTTCTAAAAATCTCTTATTCTCTTCTTCTCTATTCTTTAAATTATTTAATCATGCTTCCACATTAATCTCTGAGAAGTACTTTTTTGTTCCTTGGCTAATCACCAGCGGCCACGTCGATCCGTATGGGAAGAGCATGTATTTTTGATAAAAATTTTGAAAATGCATGCTCAAACCCTACGCAATTTCTTTCAATCGTATTAGAGCAATTAGGTTGCTTGACATATCTAATATATAATTAAAAATTAAATATTAGTATATTTGATATGCTTAATCTAAATAACTTAGTAATCGAGAATAAATGAGCCACCAAGCCATCTAGTCATAAGGGACAAGTATGGTTTAAAGGCCATCTCCTTCCATTCAGTGGGGATCCCTTATGGTGATAGGGGTGCCACCATGAACTCATTCATTAAGATGAGCAGTGAAAGAATTTTAATAATTAAAATTATTTCAATTGAAAAATTAAATATAAATATGTTTTAGATTAAATCTAAAAGGTTGATTCATAGTTTAATTTTTATTATGTTTTATTTTCTATTTAAAACTAGCAATAGGTTGCTATTTGAGAAATGAGCCGACCCATTTCTGAAATGAGTCAACCCGTTTGGAAAATAGAAAATGAAAATCTTTCAAAATTTGAAAACTATTTTTGAAATGCCGAACCCTGATCCATCAGCCCAAAAACTTAATTAAAAGAATTAAGTATTATTCATAGGGTCTAGAATTATGAATTGAGATCCTAAGATAAAATCATAAGACTGTGGGTTAAAGGGTTAGATGAATTAGGTTCACAAATTGGGTTAGACCTAAGGCTAGTTAAAGAATGGATTAATCTAGAGTAATTGATCAAATCTAACCAAGTGTTGAATTAGATTAGGTCAAGGACACTCTAGAATCAACTCCAATGGTTGTAGTTGGATGAGTCGATACCTTTAACAAGACCAAGATGGACTTAATTCATAGCTAAATGGTCTAGCCCAAAATTGCTTTGTTGATCAGACTAAACCTAACTAGTCGGTTGGTGTCTAAGATAAGTTTGGTAGTTTAGATCAGTGGTTTTTAATTGAGAGCTACTCATACTGATTTGATCTTTGACTAGTTAATGGCATATCCCTTCCACTGATCTCACTTACCTAGCCGACATGGTCAATTGGGATTTGATTAGATTACTTGGTGATTTGGACTAACCCATGTCACTAAGAATCAATTTGACTGATTTCAATCAGTATGACTGAACTAGGTGCACATGGACTTAAATTGATCCTAGTCCTAACCTATTGACTTGATGAAGTCAGTGGGAGAATTTGACTTGGTGAAGTCAGTAGGAGAAATTTGGTCCGTGTCCTTTCTATCCTTAAATCATATGTAAACTAAATTTTCTAAATTATTAGGTCCTTAAAATGACTAAGTTATGGGGATAACTGAGTCATAGCCTCCCATTAAGATGAATAGTGTTAGATATGTGTGTCCTAGAAGCTAGATTGGCTGATACTTGTAATACACTTCTAAGAGTAAAATTATAATTTTAACTATAAATAATAAAATAAATTATTTTCTATCATAGTGTATATTTGAAAGTGTCTGTGATACATTGCTAGAGTTAATAATAATGATAGTTCATATTTTCAAGAGTTGAAAATTTAAGACATAAATTTTTATTATTAACTCATAAAATGCTTACGATCGTAGGATCATCATGAGGATGGTGATTGATTCAAAAGATTGGTGTACGATCGCTTCTTTTGAATAGATGAGTCTTGAGTCTATGATGTAGAGACATCGGAGTGAGTGTATAGATACTCGTTAGAGAATGAGGGCATTGAGTGTGGCCACCTCGAGCAGTCATGAGGAAGTCTACCTTCTCATCGATGATCGGCTTGAAGCTGTAGTAGTGTATCTGATTCTTTGACTTGAGGTACATCGATAGTTTATCTTGAGGGTGTTATAGTTTGACTACACCATAACTCGATCTCCTAGCCATTCGAAATTCTGAGGTGTATGTTGGCTATAGCATGTTCATTATAGGAATTGGATTATACCAATAGGAGATCTATCTACCTCGGTAGATGAGGAGTAGCCCCAAGATCATCATGAGAATCAAGTCCATAAGCCCATGGCTAGGGCAGAGTGAAATAATTGAAAGAGTTTCTATTAGGATTTTCACATTGGACTTGAATCGAATGATTAATTCATATGACGAAAATTAGGGTTTGACGAGATCACCTTAACCCTAATCCAGTAGGGGCTCAAGATAGAGGAACTTAATCACATAGGTAACTGCAATGAGAGGTTCGCTTTCAGTTTTGATGGGTTGCCACCATATGCCGCTAGGTGTCACTAATAGATTTTGAGAGCAATTAGAATGATTTGGATGATTGATCATACTAGTTGTCTGAATCAAAAAAGTTTTGATCCATCAGAAGGTATTTCGATGATGTCGATGATAGAGATTGTGATAAATCCCATTACCATATGGAACTGAACCTAATTGGGTCACACAAATAAGGGTTTGGATCTAGATATCATCAATTAGATTAACCCAATTCAATTGATTAGAATAAGATTCAATTAGGTTCAAAAAAGTTATGCTGGCACATGATTGAGCCTAATGTTCTCCTTTAACAATCATTAAAGCTTGTTTTGACTGAGCCAAATATGTTTGGGCTCACTCAAGAATCTTTACTTAGTCTGACTGGAGCTTGTCCAGGTCAGAAAAGGATTGTCTTAATTTATGAGATGAATTTGAGACAACACCTACCATTTTTCATCACCTACTAAATCTTGTCTTCGAACATTGGTCAAATATTGACCCTAAACACTTAGACATCTACCCATGTATCATGCACTCATAGGAGAGTACCTGAGGACTTGTCCTCCTACTATAAAGTAGATAGAAAGGAGGTGCATGCCTAGGGAGGTGTGCATCCCATGAGGATAAAAGATGGAGTCCCATACAGATGGGATTCTAGTTGCTTCAGGGGATTAAATTGTGTGGCACCAAGAAGACTTGTTTGATCCAGTCTTGGCACCACCTAAGGAGAGTTTTGAGGGTCTCTAATCTGATTGGATTAGATGATGTCATCCCATCAATCAGATTTAGATCTGATTGCACAAAGGGCCATAATTAGCTAGGATGATGTGGCACTACATGGCACAGCAAAATCTATATAAATCCTGTCTGCGCCTAGAATTCAATTCTTCTACCTTTAGCCCATGCCACATAGCCCCTCTCCCTCCTTCTCCATGCCACCCTCTAGTCCTCTCTCTCCTCTCCATGTCCCAAGGCCTTTGGGCATGAAGAATGTGTGATCCAAGCATGTGAAAGGCGCCAAGAAAGGAAGAAGGCAGCATTGCTGCAAGAGACAATGACTGTTCTTCAAAAGCCATTTTAAAGACCTTCAAGATCAGATCTAGATCTAATTTTTGGAGGATTGATTAAGAAAAGAAGATCGTTAGATCCTAGCTGAGTGGATATTGGTAGAGGCAAGGCACTTGCATGGCTACATCCAAAATCTCAGGCAAACATCAGGATCATCATAGGGTAATTGGATTACCCAAAACAAAGGTATACTTAAATTAAATTAAATTTTTATTTTTATTTTTATTATCAAATCAATAAGATTAGATCTAATTAAGATCTTAGAGAAAAATTTTTTGAAATATCCCTTCTGATCCAATCAGATCTGAACGAATTTGACCCAAAAAATAGATTTTTTCCTTCAACTGATATCAGAGCTAGGTTTCATAATTTTTGATCTAATAATTAGATAATTTTAGATGTCACATTAGATGTGATTAGATTTAAAATTAAAAAATTAAAAGATTAAATAATCTAGATCTAAGATGTATGAGATGCATGACTAGACTAGGAATTGAATTATTCTATGTGTAGTCTAGCATAATCATAATTTTAATTTAATTAATTATAATTTTTAGATTTATTTATTTACTTTTTTTTGATATTATAAATATTATAATTAGATCTAAAAAATAAAAGATAAATTTATTTAATTTGTTCGTATGAGATATGATAGATGCATATTTGGACTAGTTGTAGAATAGTTCTATAAAATTATCTAGAATAAATTTTAATTTGATATGATCAAATTTAAATCTTATTTTTAGATGTTTATGAGATAATTTAGATATGAAAATATACATGATATGATACATGAGATGTATGAAAAATATATTTTTAGTTAGATTGATTTTTATATATCTGATATATGATGTAGATCTAATTAGTTTTGTAGATTTATCATGTTTCTAATTAAGGCATTCTCCTTGGCCATCCAATCATAAGAACGAAGTAGGGTTTAAAGGCCCTCTCCTTCGATTCGATGGAGTGTTCTTATGGTGTGTAGAGGTGTTGTGCGTTCGACCTTAATTAGAAATCAAAACTTATTTTCTACAAAACTCTAGATCCTGAAACCCTAGGATTTTATATACATGTTTTGTTTATGAATCCTAAACTTAATTAAGAATTAAGATTATGAAATATATTAGGTCTAAAATTGAGAATTTTTAGATCTAAGATATATTCATAAAATTGGGTTCAGACTTGGGTTGCTCAATTAGGTCTAGCGATTGATCAAACTAAATCAAGAGTTGGTTAGGTGGGATCAAGAGTACTTAAATTGACCAGTCTAATACGATTAAGTCTGGATCAAGATTGAGTCACATGAGTGATCGATCAAGTTAAGACCTAATTAGGCTCAGTGGTTAAAGTTTGGACTGTATACTAATATGATTGGTTCTGGCTTAATAATTTGGTGTCTAAGGTAAGTTTGGCAAATACAATCGACTGATTTTTAATTGAGAGCTACTTGACTCGAATGTATTCTTATCGAGTTAATGGCATATCTCTTCAGTCGATCTCACTTACCTGGCCATATTTGTTAGCCCAGTCCTAATCTAAGATGGCTAACAATATGAGCTAACCCATGCCACTAGGTTAGTCATAATGGTTATGGCTATGTCAAGTCAAGTTTAAAGAGACCTAAATCATATCTTCCAAAGAAAAAAATTAAGTCTAAGGTCTTCCATCATTGCAGATGTGCGGGTCCTTTTTGGGGTTCATTATTTTCGGCTGGTCATAGTGGTTTAGTTGCACCAAAAAGATACAACCATGTCTATTAGGCATTGGATGCTACGAGCTAGAGGATGGATTGGGCTCAATGTTTCAGATACGGTGAGAGATCCAATTAGGAATCCAATCTGTATAAATGGTGGGTTTGACTTAACTAAGGAGTGGATCAATATTTTGGGCATGGTGAGATTCATGGATTAGAGACTAAGTCTGGATGCACCATGATTAAAGAATCATTGGATCAGAGTTGTTTACTCATTGGTTAATCCATCACCAATAACTGTTAGGTGAGGTGATGAGTCAGTTGGTGGGACAGCACCATCCACTAGAAATCAGTAATCATGGAGATTTTTGCATCTCTACAAAGAAAGTATAGAAATTCAAGAAAATAATGAGAGCTAATTAGTCTAAAAATCAAACTTCTAAATAAATTGATCAAGTCTTAATTACAAAATCTAACTAGAAACTTTGACTCTCTATAGGAAAAAGAAAAATATCTGCATCCAACCTACTAGCCCGTATCCTAGACACCCATAGACTGACCGGATCCAATTATAAGGATTGGCTTCAGAACTTCAAAATTATTTTGGGTTTTGAGAAGTTGACTCATGTATTGGATCAAGATCCCTCCACCTTACCAACTCATCTATCTACTGAACAGAGAGCGTCTCTTGATAAATGGATGGATGAAAATAATAAGGCCAGATACTATATGTTGGGCTTGATGTTTGATGAGCTCCAGTGCCAACATGAAGATATCAAGACTGCTTGCCAAATATTGGCTCACCTGCAAGACTTATTTGGTGAATAGAATCGCATAGCCAAATATCAGGTCACTAAACAACTATTTAAGACTAAAATGCATGATGCATAGTCAGTCCAAGATCATTGTTTGATCATGATCAAGGACTTGGAAGAGCTTGAGAAGCTCGAAGTGAAGTTAGACCAGGATCTATAGAATGATATAATTCTGCAATCCTTGACTAATGTGTATGGGCAGTTCATCATGAACTACCATATGCATAAACTTCAAAATACTCTGGTCGAGCTTATGAATATGCTGGTTACTGCTGAGCTTTCTATGAAAGGTTCTAAAGGCTCAGTACTTGCTATGGAATGGACTTCTTTCAAGAGAAAATTTCTTGGAAAGAAGAAGTCTGTGAAAAAATAGAAGGTGGAAGGTGGAAAGAAAAAGAAAGCAAAGCTAAAGAAGAAAGCCGCTAACAAAGAAAAATGTTTTCATTGTAATACTGATGGCCACTGGAAGCAGAACTGCCCTACATACCTAGTCATTCTGAAGAATAAGAAGGAAACAGGTTCTTCTGGAGGTATGCTCATTATTAAATCTAACCTTATGGTTTCTTCTGCATCCAGTTAGGTGCTTGACTCTGGTTCTAGTGCTCATTTGTTCACTTCTATGCAAGGTCTTGAGGATAGCAAGAGGCTGAGGGATGGTGAGATGATCCTACGTGTCAAAAATGGATCAAGGATTGCTACTGTGGCCGTGGGAACCTACCCTCTTCGACTACCATCTGGCTTAGATTTAGTACTTAAGAATTATTGTTATGTGTCTGCTGCAAGTAGGAATTTGATTTCTATTTCATGTTTAGCATAAGAAGGCTATGTAATTAGTTTTCTTAAGGATCATTATTATATTCTTAATGAAAAAAATAAAATTAAAAGTAGTTTTCTTATTAACAGTCTCTACCAGTTATATATTGATGTATCTATCTTTAATATCGAGCAAAATATGAATGTCATAAGATCAAAATGACCCAGGGATAGTCCAAATGATAGGTATCTATGGCACCTAAGGCTAGGTCATATAGCAGAAGATAGAATTAACAAATTGAAGAAAATCGAGCTATTGAGTTCGTTGACTTCCAAGACATATCCAATTTATGAATCATGTCTTCATGGCAAAATGACTAAGCTCTCTTTTGTAGGACATGGGGAAAGGGCTATGAAACTACTTATCTTAGTACATACTGATGTGTGTAGCCCATTTGATGTGTCAGCTAAAGGCAACTTTGACTACATCATAACCTTTACCGATGATTTATCTCGGTATGGGTATGTGTATCTTATTAGACATAAGTCTAAAGCCTTTGAAAAGTTTAAGAAATTCAGACATCAAGTTGAAAAGCAAACTAGAAAACCCATTAAGGTTCTTTGATCAGATCGAGGAGGTGAATACCTTAGTCAGAAATTCCTAGACTATCTCAAGCAAAATAAAATAGTCTCTCAATGGACTCCACCTGGAACACCTCAACTCAATGAAATTTTAGAATGGAGGAATCAGACCCTATTAGATATGGTCCGATCTATGATGAGCTTCACAGACCTCCCCAATTTTCTATGGAGACATAGTCTGTTAACTGCTATATATTTACTTAATAGGGTTTCCTCTAAAATCGTTTCAACCACATCGTATGAAATATGGCATGGTAAGAAATCAAGTCGAGTCATCTCAGAATTTGGGATTGTCCGGCTCATATCAAAAAACAACAAGCGGATAAGTTAAATTATAGGTCCTTTAGAGCTCAATTTATAGGATATCCTAAAGAGTCACCAGGATATTATTTCTACATTCTAAAAGACCATAATATGATTGTGAGTCAGCATGCCATCTTTCTTAAAAAATAGTTTATTCAAGATGGTGGCATTAGAAAGCAGATCAAGCTTGAGAAAAAAATCTCATAAGAGCAATGAGCTAAGGACCCTATGGAACCAAATCATATTGAGCCAATACAATCACTACCTCCTCCACCTCGTAGATCAGAAAGGGTTTTCCATCCTCCTGAGAGGTACTTAGGTACTATTTTAGAGGAAGCAGAGAAAATATTCCTCATAGGTAATAGGGTTCATGGTGATGATCCCAAAACCTATGATGAGGCAATATCAGATATCGACTCTGAAAAAAGGTTAGAGACAATGAAATCAGAAATTGACTCAATGCACTCAAACCAAGTCTGGACCTTGGTAGATCTACCAGAAGGTATAATACCTATTAGGTGTAAATGGATCTACAAGAGAAAGATTGGTGCAGATGGGAATGTGGAGACATTCAAAGCTAGATTAGTGGCAAAAGGATATAGTCAGCATGAAGAAATTGACTATCAGAATACCTTTTTGTCAGTAGCTATGCTAAAATCCATCAGCACATTGCTTGCTGTTGTAGCCTATTTCGATTATAAAATATGACAAATGAATATAAAAATGATATTCTTAAATGGATACCTTGAGAAAGATATCTATATGGAATAGCCACTAGGTTTCACATCCAGTGATGTTGATCACAAAGTATGCAAGCTGCAAAGATCCATATATGGACTTAAGTAAGCATCTCGAAGCTAGAATACTTGTTTTAATGATGTGATCAAATTATTTGGTTTCATCAAAAATGAGGAGGAACCATGCATTTTCAATAAGGTCAGTGGGAGCGCTATTGTCTTCCTCGTACTATATGTGGATGATATCTTCCTTATTGGGAATGATATTTTCATGTCGACCATAGTTAAAATTTGGTTATCTAAAGAATTCTCCATGAAAGACCTAGGAGAAGCATCCTTTATTCTAGGAATTAAGATCTATAGAGATAGGTCGAATAGGATGCTAGGTCTTTCATAGAAAATGTACATAGAGGAAGTGCTAAAGAGGTTTAGCATGAAAACCTCCAAGAGGAGATTGGTACCCTTCAGACATGGTATTCATCTCTTCAAGAAAATGTGTTCCAACACACCTGAGGAGATTGAATGCATGAGCAAGATCCCTTATGCTTCAGCAATAAGGAGCCTCATGTGTGCCATGTTATGTACACGACCTGATATAGCCCATGCTATGAGTGTCACGAGTAGATATCAATCGAATCCAGATGAAGAACACTGGACTTCTATGAAATGTATCCTTAAGTACTTAAGAAGAACTAAGGATATGATGTTGGTTTTTGCTAATGGAGAACTCCAAGTCTAGGGATATTCAGACTCAGATTTTATGTCCAATATAGATGATCAAAAGTCAACATCTGAGAGTCTATTTGTTTGTAATGGTGGTGCTGTCAGTTGAAAGAGTTTCAAGCAGATAGTGATAGCAGATTCCACCATGGAATAAGAGTACATCACTAGGTCAAAAGCTACGAAGGAGGCATTCTGGCATAAGAAGTTCGTCGCAGAGATCAGAGTGATGCCATCGAATGCCATTCCTCTATATTGTGATAATAATGGCGCCATACCCCATGCTAAGGAGCCAAGGTCTCATCAGAAATCTAAGCATATCAAGCGGCGATACCACCTCATCTGCGATTACCTTGAGAAAGGTTACGTCGAGATCAAGAGAGTTGACTCCACAGACAATATGCCAGACCCACTTATAAAGCTATTGGGCGAGCAGAAGATCGAAGCCCACCTTAAGAAGATGGGATATAGATTTATAGTCAATTGGCTTTAGGTCAAGTGGGAGTTTGTTAGATATGTGTGCCCTAGAAGCCAGATTGGCTGACACTTGTAATACACTTCTAAGGATAAAATTATAATTTTAACTATAAATAATAAAATAGATTATTTTCTATCATAGTGTGTATTTTGAAAGTGTCTGTGATACATCACCCTTGAGTTAATGGTAATGATAGTTCATATTTTTCAAGAGTTGAAAATTTAAGACATGAATTTTTATTATTAACTCATAAAATGCTTTCGACCATAGGATCATCATGAGGATGGTGATTGATCCTAAAGGTTGGTGTACGATCACTTCTTTAGGATAGATGAGTCTTGAGTCTATGGTGTAGAGACACCGGAGTGAGAGTATAGGTACTCATTAGAGAACGAGGGCACTGAGCATGACCACCTCGAGCAGTCATGAGGAAGTCTACCTTCTCATCGATGACTAGGCTCGAAGCTGCAAGTGGTGTGTCTGGTTCTTTGACCTAAGGTGCATCGATAGTTCACCTTGAGGGTGTTATAGTTTGACTATACCATAACTCGATCTTCCTAGCCATTCGGAATCCTGAGGTGTATGTTGGCTATAGCATGTTCATTGTAGGAATTGGATTGCACCAATAGGAGATCTATCTACCTCGGTAGATGAGGAGTAGCCCTATGATCATGAGAATCAAGTCCATAAGCCCATGGCCATGGCAGAATAAAATAATAGAAAGAATTTCTATTAGGATTTTCATATTGGACTTGAATCGAATGATTAATTCATATGAAGAAAATTATGGTTTAACAAGATCACCTTAACCCTAATCCGATCGGGGCTCAAGATTGAGGAACTTAATCACATAGGTAACTACACCGAGAGATTTGCTTTCAGTTCTGATGGGTTGCCACCATATGCTGCTAAGTATCACTTATAGATTTTGGAAGCAATTAGAATGATTTGGATGATCGATCATACTAGTTGTCTAAATCAAAAAAATTCTGATCCATTCGAAGGTATTTTGATGATGTCGATGATAGAGATCATGACATATACCATTATCATATGGAACTAAACCTAACTGGGTCATACAAATAAGGGTTTGGATTTAGATATCATCAATTGGATTAACCCAATTAAATTGATTAGAATAAGATTCAATTAGGTTCAAGAAAATCGTGCTAGCACACGATTGAGCCTAATGTTCTCCTTTAATAATCATTAAAGCTTGTCTCAATTGAGCCAAATGTATTTGGGATCACTTAGGAATCTTTACTTAGTCTGACTGGAGCTTGTCCAGGTCAAAAAAAGATTGTCTTAATTTATGAGATAAATTTGAGATAACATCTGCCATTTTTCGTTACATGCTAAATCTTATCTTCGGACATTGGTCAAATGTTGACCCTGGACACTTAAACATCTGCCCATGTGTCACACACCCATAGGAGAGTACTTGAGGACTTGTCCCCCTACTAAAAAGCAAACAAAAAGGGGATGCACACCTAGGGAGGCGTGCACCCTATGAGGATAAAAGATGGAGTCCCATATAGATGGGACTCCATTTGCTTCAGGAGATTAAATTGTATGGCACCAAGAAGACTTGTTTGACCCAGTCTTGGCACCACCTAAGGAGAGTTTTGAGGGTCTCTAATCTGATTGGATCAGATGATATCATTCCATCAATCAGATTTAGATCTAATTGCATAAAGGGCCATGATTGGCTAGGATGATGTGGCACTGAATGGCACAACAGGGTCTATATAAACCCTGTCTGCGCCTAAAATTCAATTCTTCTATCTTTAGCTCATGCCATATAGCCCCTCTCCCTCTTTAATACCACCCTCTAAAATTGGCATGAAAAATGTTTTGAACTATAATAAAAATAATTTTGACTATAATGGATATTTTCTATCACATATGTGTATTTAGTGTCTGTGATACATCCTTTGAGTTAATGGTAATGATAATTCATATTTTCAAGAGTTGAAAATTTAAGACATGAATAATCATTATTAACTCATAAAATGCTCCCGACCATAGGATCATCACGAGGATGGTGATTGATCCGGAAGGTTGGTGTACAATCGCTTCTCTTTAGTAGATGAGTCTTGAGTCTACGGTGTGGAGACACCGGAGCGAGAGTATAGGTACTCGTTAGAGAACGAGGGCACTGAGCGTGACCACCTCGAGTAGTCATTAGGAAGTCTACCTTCTCGTCAATGACTGACTCGATGCTGCAGTAGTGTGTCTGGTTCTTTGACCTGAGGTGCATCGGACAGTTCACCTTGAGGGTGTTATAGTTTGACTACACCATTACTCGGTCTCCTAGCCATATGGAATCCTGAGGTGTATGTTGGCTATAGCATGTTCATTGTAGGAACTGGATAGCATCAAGATGGAATCTATCTACCTCGGTGGTAGAGGAGCAGCCCTATGATGATCATGAGAATCAAGTCCAGAAGCCCATGGCCATGGCAGAGTGAAATAATAGAAAGAGTTTCTATTTAGGATTTTCACATTGGACTTGAATCGAATGATTACATCATATGACAGAGACTAGGGTTTGACGAGTTCACCTTAACCCTAATCTGATCGGGGCTCAAGATAGAAGAACTTAATCACACAGGTAGCTGCACCAAGAGTTTGCATTCAGCTCTGATGGGTTGCCACCATATACTGCTAGGTGTCACTGGTGGATTTTGGGAGCAATTAGAATGATTTAGATGATCGATCATTCTAGCTGTTCGAATCAGAAGAGTTCTGATCCATCGAAAGGAGTTTCGATGATGTCGATGATAGAGATCATGACATATCCCATTACCATACAGAACTGAACCTAACTGGGTCACACAAACAAGGGTTTGAATCTGGTGATCATCAATTGAACTGATCCAGTTCAATTGATCTGAATGAGATTCAATTAGGTTCAAGAAAATCGTGCTAGCACTCGATTGAACCTAACGTTCTTCTTTTACTATCATAAATAGTTGTCCTGACTGAGCCAAAGGAGTTTGTGCTCAATCAGAGGCCTTCACTTGGTCTGACTGGAGCCTGTCCAAGTCAGAAAAGGTTGTCTTATTTTGTAAGACAATACCTGCCATTTTTGGTCACCTGCCATTTCTCGTTCCTTTGACTTTGGTCAAAAGTTGACCTTTGACTGGTCAAATGTTGACCATTGACACTTTGACTTTCTGTCCACATGTCATGCACCTATTGGAGAGCTGGTGGGGGCTTGTCCCCCTACCAGAACCTGGCAAGGAGGAGGGCGCACGCCACCCTTGGCGTGTGCCCAAGCTGGAGGCGCCCAGGAGTCCCTGTTGGACAAGGGACTCCATCTCCTTTTTGGATTTCGATTAGAGTTCTCCTAAGAACCAAGTTTGACTGGTCTTAGGCGCCCATCTAAGGAGGAATCCAGGGGACTCTATTCCCACCAATCAGATTTAGATCTGATTTCACAAAGGGTTGTGATTGGTTGGAAAGAAGAGGAGTTGGATCACGCATAGTCTATAAATAAGACCCTGCGCCCAACTCAAAAAGCAATTGAAAAATTCCCATGCCCCAAGGCTGCCTCTCCCTCTCCTTCCTCCATGCCAAGCCCATCTTCTCCCTCTCCTCTCCACGTCCAAAAGTGAGTTTTGGATCTTGGTTGGTGCAATCCAGATGAGAGAAAGGCGACAGAAAGCTAGAAGGCTGCGCTGCTGCAAAGGACAACTGCTGATCTTCAAAAGGAGTTTTGAAGATCCTCCAGATCAGATCCAGATCTAATTTTTGGAGATGTGATAGAGAAGAAGAGGATCTCCAGATCCAACCCTGAGTGGATACCGGTAGAGGCCAGGCACTTGCGTGGCTAGATCCAGAACCTTCCGCTGCTTACAGGATCATCAACGGGTAATAGGATTACCCTACATCAAGGTAAATTAAATTTGATTTAATTTATCTAATTTTATTTTTATTATTAAAATAATAAGAATTCAGATCTAAAATATTCAGATCTGATTTGGATCAAAGAGAAAAATTTTTGAAATATATCTCTTGATCCAATCAGATCTGAACGAACCTGGGTCAAAAAATCAGGATTTTTCCTTCAACTGGTATCAGAGCCAAGGTTCTAAAGTATTTAGATCTAATTTTAAATTTATTTTAATTAAAAAATAAGTGATTTTAGATGTCACATGAGATGTGATCAGATCTAAAATCAGAAAAAATTAAAATTAAATGATTTGGATCTAAGATTAGAAAATATGCATGACTAGTTCTAAAATAGAATAGTTCTATAGAATAGTCTTGCATGTTTTTAATTTAATTTGATTAAATCATATTTTAGATCTATTTATTTACTATTTTTTGATATTATAATTATTATAATAATATCTAAAAAATAGTAAATAAAAATTATTTAATTTTAAACATCATATGAGATATGATTGATGCATGTCTAGACTAGTTGTAGAATAGTTCTACATAGTTATCTAGATTAGAATTTATTTTGATTAGATCAATTTAAATCTAATTTTTTAGATTATTATGAGATAATTTAGATCTGAAAATATGCATGATTTGATACATGAGATGTATGCAAAATATGCCATGATTAGATCTAATTTGTATATGAGATATATGATATAGATCTAAAACTATTTTGTAGTATTACATGTTCCTGATTAAGGCGTTCCTCTTGGCCGTCCGGTCATAAGAACTGAAGAAGGGTTTAAAGGCCCTCTCCTCCCATTCCGATGGGGTGTTCTTATGATGTGTAGGGGTGCTGCGTGTTCGTCCTTAATCAGAAATCCAAAACTTACTTTCTGCAAAATCCTAGATCCTAAAACCCTAGGATTTATTGTGCATATTTTTTTTATGAACCCTACTTAATTAAGAATTAAGATTATGGAATATTAATTAGATCTAAAATTAAGAATTTCAGATCTAAGACATATTCATAATACTGGGTTCGGGCTTGGGTAGCTCAATTAGGTCTAAGCGGTTGATCAAACCGAATCAAGAGTTGGTTAGATGGGATCAACAATGCTTAAATTGACCAGCCTAATAGGATTAAGTCTGGGTCAAGATCGAGTCACGATCAAGCAAGACCTAATTAGGCTCAGAGGTTAGAGTCTGGATTGTAGGCTAACCCAATTGGTTCTGACTCAATAATTTGGTGTCTAAGGTAAGTTTGGCACATACGATCGACTGATTTTTAATTGGGAGCTACTCGACCTGAATGCGTTCTTGTACATGAGTTAATGGCATATCCCTTCCACCGGTTTCACTTACCTGGCCATATCTATTGACCCAGTTCTAATTTGAGGTGGTCAATAATCCGAGCTAACCCATGCCACTAGGTTAGTCATAATTGTTATGACTATGACAAGTCTAGTTTAATGAGATCTGAATCAATTCTCCCTAAGAAAAGATTAAGTCTGAGGTCTTCCACCATTGTAGATATGCGGGCCCTTCCCGGGGTTGATTGTTCTCAGCTGGATACAGTGGCTCAGTTGCACCGGAAAGATGCAACCATGTCTATTAGGCATTGGATGCTATGGGCTGGAGGATGAGTTGGGCTCAATATTTCTGGATACAGTGAGAGACTCAATTAGGAATCCAGTCTGTGCAAATGGTGGGTCTGACTTAACTAAGGAGTGGATCAATATTTCTAGATACGGTGAGATTCATGAATTAGAGACCAAGTTTGGGTGCACCTTGATTAGAGAATCATTGAACAAGAGTTGTTCACTCATCGGCTAACCCATCACCAATAACTGTTAGATGAGGTGATGAGTCAATTGGTGAGACCGCACCACCCACTAGAAATCATTAATCATGGAGGAGAGAGATTATTCTTAAAAGCCATTTTCAATTGAATATGTGTATTTAGTGTCTGTGATAATCCTTTGAGTTAATGATATGATAATTTCATATTTTAAGAGTTTGAAATTTTTAAGACATGAATTTTTATTATTAAACTCATAAAATGGCTTCCGACCATAAGATTATCATGAGGGATGGTTGATTGATCATAAAGGTTGGTGTAGACAACGTTACTTTTGGAAATGAGTCTTGATCTAGGTGGGAGACACAGCGAGGAGAGTATAGATAACAGTTGGTAGAGAATGAGGCATTGACGCCTGTGATGCACCTCGGTGTCTTGAGATGACCCTCGGAGTCATAGACCTATCTCGTCTTCATATCGATGCTAGGATAGCTACGATGCTACATAGTGGTGTGTCTAGGTTTTTGACCGAGGTGCATCGAAAGTATTCACCTAAATATTTGAGGGGTGTTATAGTTTGACTACACCACAACTGATCTCCTAGCCATACGAATTCTAGGTTATGTTGGCTATGAATTCAATTGTAGGACTGATTGCATTAAATGGATATTCTCTACCTCGATGGTAGAGGAGGCAGTCATTTGATGATCATGAAGAAATCAAGTCAAAAGCATGACCGGCAGAGTAAATAATACAAAGAAGTTTCTATTTAGGATTTTCACATTGGACTTGAATCGATGTTAATCATATGAAAGAAACTGAGATTTGACGAGTTTCCCTTAACCGAATCTGATCAGAGCTCAAGATATTAGAAGAATTTAATCATACGGGTAGCTCACAAGAGGTTCGATTCAGCTCTGATGGGTTTTGCCCCCATATATTGCTAGGTGTCACTAGTGGATTTTTGGGAGCAATTAGAAATATTTAGCATGATTGATCCCATTCTAGCTGTTGAACTCAGAAGAGTTTAATCCATCGAAAGGAGTTTTGATGATGTTCAGTGATAGAGGATCATGATATCTCATTCATACATGACTAACTTGGGTCACATAAATAAGGTTTGATTCTGGTGATCATCAAATTGAAACTGATTCCGGTCAATTGATCTGAATGAGTTCATTAGGTTCAAGAAATCATGCTTAGCACTCGATTGACTAACTTCTTCTTACTATCATAAATAAGTTGTCTTGGACTGGAGCTAAAGGAGTTTTTGTGCTCGATAAAGCCTTCATTGGTTACTGGAGCCTTGTCCAGAATCAAAAAAAAGGATTGTCTTATTTTATAAGATAATATCTGATTTTTGTGTCACGTTGCATGTTCTCATCCTTTGACTTTTGTCAAAAGTTAATCTTACTGGTCAAATGTTACCATTGAACTTTTGACTTTATTCCACGTGTCATGCACTAATTGGAGAGTGGTGAGGCTTGCTCCCTTTATCAAATTCTTGGCCAAGGCGGAGTGCACGCCACCTTGGCGTGTGCCAGCTGGAGGCGCAAGTTGAGTCTCTTGGACAGGAACTCATCTCTTTTTTGGATTTCGATTAGACTCTTAAGACAAGTTAACTAGCTTAGGCGCCATTAGATGAATTTAGGGGACTCTATTCACAATCAAGATTTAGATTTGATTTCATAAAGGGTTGTGATTGGTAGGAAAGAAGAGGAGTTGGATTATTACATGCATAGTCTATAATAAGACCTATAGCCAACTCAAAAAGATTGAAAATTCTCATGCCCCAAGGCTTACCTTCTCTCCTCCTCCATGCCAAGTCCATTTTCCTTCTCCTCTCCACAACTCAAAGGAGTTTGGGATTTAGTTTGGTGCAATCAGACGAGAAAGGGCGACAGAACTAGAAGGCTGCGCTGCTGCAAGAATACTGCTAATCTTCGAGGTGTTTTTGAAGATCTCCACATATCAAATTCGATTCAATTTTTGGAAGATGTGATAGAGAAGAAGAGGATCTACCCAGATCAGCTAAGTTGGATCGGTAGAGGCAAGCATTACGTGGCTAGACGAACTCTGCTGCTTACAGGATCATTAACGGAGTATAGGATTATCCTACATCAAGGTAAATAAATTTTATTTAATTTTCTAAGAAATTTTATTTTTATTATTAAAATAATAGATCGATCTAAATTCTCAGATTATTTGGATCAAGAGAATAAATTTTGAAATATATTTTGATCCAATCAGGAGTCTGAACGAACTGGTAAAAAATCAGGATTTCCTTCATCTAGTATAGAGCCAAGGTTCTAAAGTATTCTAGATCTGATTTAAATTAATTCTATTAAAAATATATGATTTTTAGATGTACATGAGATGTGATTAGATCTAAAATAGAAAAATTAAAATTAAATGATTTGGATCTAAGATTAGAAAATATGCATGACTAGTTCTGAAAATAGAATAGTTCTAGATAGTCTTGCATGTTTAATATGTTAATTTGATTAATATACTTTTTTAGATCTATTTATTTGCTTTCTCTATATTTATTATTATAATAATTATCTAAAAATGTAATAAATTATTTATTTTAAACATATATAAGATATGTTGATGCTGTCTTGACTAGTTGTAGATAGTTCTAGCATATTGCTAGATTGGAGTTTATTTTGATGAGATAATTTAATCAAAATTTTTTAGATTATTATGATATAATTTAGATCTGAAAATAATGCATATTTAATATATGAGATGGTATCAATATGCCATGTTTAGATCTAATTTGTTATATGAGATATATGAATATAGATCAAACTGTTTTGTAATATTACATGTTCTTGTTAAGGCGTTCCTCTTGGCGTCGTCATAAGAACTAAGAAGGGTTTAAAGACCTCTCTCATTTCGATGGGGTTTTCTTATGACGTATAGGGGTGCTGCGCATTGTCCTTATAAAAATCAAACTTACTTTCTGCAAAATCCTAGATCTGAAACCTAGGATTTATTATGATTTTTTTTCATGTCCTACCTAATTAAGAGTTAAAGATTATGGAATATTAATTAGGTTAAATTAAGAATTTTAGATCTAGCATGTTCATATACTAGGTTCGAGCTTGGGTAGCTTCAATTAGGTCTAAGCGGGTTGATAAACTGAATCAAGAGTTGGTTAGATGGGATCAAATATGCTTAAATTGATCGCCTAATGGATTTAAGTCTGGGTTTACAAGATCGAGTCATGACAGCGCCTATTAGGTCGAGAGGTTGAGTCGCGATTGTAAGGATAACCCAATTGGTTTGAACTCATATTTGGGTATCTAAGGTAAGTTTGGCACATGACGAACGCTGCTTTTTAATTGGACTACTCGACTGAATGCGTTGTGTATGGTTAGACATATTTCACTGGTTTTCCATACCTTGCATATCTATTGACCAATCTATTTTGAGGTGGTCAATAATCCGAGCTAACCCATGCGCTAGGTTAGATCATAATTTTATGACTATCAAGTTTAGTTTAATGAGATCTGAATCAAATTGTTCTTCTAAGAAAAGATTAAGTTTGAGGTTCACCATTGTAGATATGCGGGCCCTTCCCGGTTGATTTTTCAGTTGATAAATGGTCGTTAACGGAAAGAGCAACCATGTTTTAGGCGTTGGAATGCCATGGGCTGAAGGATTATTGGGTCTCAATATTTTTGGATACAGTGAGAGACTCAATTAGGAAATCTAGTTGTGCAAATGGTGGGTCTGACTTATAAGGAGTGGATCAATATTCTAGATACGGTGAGATTCATGAATTAGAGACAAGTTTGGGTGCACCTTGATTAGAGATGCATTGACAAGAGTTGTTCATCATCGGCTAACCTCAACCAATAACTGTTAGATGAGGTGATGAGTCAATTGGGTGAGACACGAACCACACTAGAATCATTAATCAAATTGAGATTTTCGCATCTCTATAAGGAGTGGTAAGGGAATCAAAAAAATAGTGGAAGCTAATTTATTTAAAATAAAATTTCTAAACAATTGGTCAAGTCATATTTAGTTCTGGATAAATCTTTGACTCTCTATTGAAAAACTGTCTGCGTCAAATCATTAGAACGTATCTGGAACACATGATTTGACAGAACCATTATAAAGATTGGTCAGAACTAAAATTATTTTGGATTCCAAAATTTAACACATGTATTGGACGAGGACTGTCCACCTTACCAGCCATCCATCCGCTGAATAGAGAGCATTCTGGAAAATGGATAGACGTGATAATAAGGCCAATATTACATGTTGGGCTCGATGTCGATGAAGCTCAGCGAACATGAAGATATCATGACTGCTGCGCAAATGTTGGTCTACTTACAAGAGATGTTTGGTGAAAAGAGTCATGCAGCAAGTATCAGTCACGAAATAATTTTTTAAGGGCTATGATGCGTGATGGGCAGTGCCAGATCACCGTCGATGAATGATCTAGAATATGGAAGAGCTTGAGAGCTCGGTGTGAATTAGATTTGGTCTGTAGATGTATTATTCTGCAATCCTTGGACTGATGCATATGGGCAATTCATCATGAATTACCCATTGCATTAAACTTCATCATGAATTAAACATGCATAAACTTCAAAATTCCTGATCGAATTAATGAACATGCGGTCCACAGCTGAGCTTTTATGAAAGTTCTAAAAGGCTCAGTTCTGCTAGGACGGACTTTTCAAAAGAAGTCTTATTGGAAAGAAAAAAGAAGTCTGCAAAAAAGCAGAAAATGGAAGGAGAGAAAAAAGGTAGAGCCCCGAAGATGAAACCATGCCAAAGAAAAGTATTTTATTGGGCAATATTGAGGTCTTGGAATGGAACTGCCTAACTTAACCTGGCCCCTGAAGAACAGAATGGAAGGTCTTCTGGAGGTGTGCTCATTATTGAGTTAACGTAGGTTTTTTTGTCTCTAGTTGGAGTTGACTCTAATTCGTGCTCTGGACTTCATGTAGGATCTTGAGGATACGGTAAGGCTAGAGGATGGAGTCATGATTTGCTTCGGTAAGTGAGCAAAAGTTATTGCGTGGCAGTGAGAAATATTCTCGATACATCTGGTTACGACTAGTTTTGAAAGACTGTAATTAATGCTGCAGCAAGCAGGAATTTGATTTCTTTTCATGCTTAGCCTAGAGGCTTGTGATTACCTTCTTAAAGGACCGATTGTAATATTCTTTATGAAAGAATTAAAATTGCAATGGTTTCTTTCACGATCTTATCAACCTACATATTGCACTACATTTTAACTATCGAGCAAACTGTGAATGCCAAACGACCTAGGATAGTCCATGGACGATATTTATGGACCCTGAGTTGGTCATATAGCAGTAAGATAGGATCAACAATTGGAGAAAAATTGGGCATTGAGTCCATTGACTTTTGAGTCATATCCAACTTGTTGATCTTATCTTCAAGGAAAAATGACCAAACTCCCTTTTGTAGGACATGGAGAAAAGGGCCATATAGATCTCCTGCCTAGTACATACTGATGTGTGCGAATCCATTTGATGTCGGCTGAGGCATTTTGATCTACATCATTACTTTACGAAGATTTTGTCTAGGTATGGTGTGGTATCTTTGAGAGACCAGTCTCTGAAGCTTTTGAAAGTTCAAGAATTCAGACATGAAGTAGAAAAACAAACTGAAAATCCATTAAGGTTCTTCGATCAGATCAAGGAGGTGAATACCTTAGCCGGGAATTCCTTAGACTATCTCAAGGAAAATGATATAGTTGGCTCAATGGACTCACCAGGATACTCAACTCAATAGAGTTTCAGAATGGAGAATCGACTTATTAGATATGGTCCGATCCATGATGAGCTTCACAGACTCCTGATTTTTTTTGGGGATATTCATTGTTAACTTAATTTATCTACTGAATAGGTTCTCTAAGTATATTCTACGGCACCGTCATGAGAATATGGCATGGTAAGCAGCAAGTTTGAGTCATCCAGAATTTGGGGTTTGTCCGACTCATGTCAAAAGATAACAAGCGAATAAGTTAGAGTTTAGTCTCATAGACTCGATTCATAGGATATCCTAAGAGTCATTACGATACATTTTCTAAATTCCAGAAGACCAACTGTGATTGTGAGTCGACATGCATCTTTCTTGAAAAATAGTTTTATTCAAGATAGCAGCATTGAAAAGTAGTTAAGTTGATGAGAAGTCTCACAAGTAAACGAGCTAAGGACCATTGGAACCATCAGTTGAGCCATAAGAACTACCTCCACTCATAGATCGGAAAGAGTTTTCCATCCTGAAAGATACTTAGGTATATTTCAGAGGAAGTAGAGAAAATGTTCCTCCGGTAATGGTTCAATGGTGATGATCCAAAACCTACAACGAGCGATATAGATATCGACTCCGAGAATGCACTAGAGCCAATGCACGTTAGAATTGACTTGATGGCACTCAACTGAGTCGGACTTGGTAGATCGCACCAGAAGGGCATAGTAC
>QRFJ01002643.1:90530-126875 GCA_006176705.1 Cocos nucifera
CTATTGGGTATAAATAGATCTTCAAGAGAAAGATTGGTGCAGATGTGAATGTGGAGACATTCTAGGCTAGACTAGTGGCAAAAGGTTATAGTCAACGCGAAGGCATTGACTATCAGGATACCTTTTCCCCAGTGGCTATGCTAAAATTCATTCGCACATTGCTTGCCGTTGCAGCCTATTTCGATTATGAAATATGGCAAATGGATGTGAAAATGACATTCTTAAATGGATATCTTGAGGAAGATATCTATATGGAACAGCCGCCAGTTTTCACATCCAATGATACTGATCATAAGGTTTGCAAGCTGCAAAGGTCCATATATGGACTTAAGCAAGCATCTCGGAGCTAGAACACTAATTTTAATGATGTGATCAAAACATTTGGTTTCATCAAAAGTAAGGAAAAATCATGTATCTTCAAAAAAAGTTAGTGGGAGCACTGTTGTCTTCCTCGTATTATACGTGGATGATATCCTCCTTATTGGGAATGATATTCCCATGATGACGACAATCAAAATATGGTTGTCCAAGGAATTCTCCATGAAAGACCTAGATGAAGCATCCTTTACTCTAGGAATTAAGGTCTATAGAGATAGACCGAATAGGATGCTAGGACATTCACAGAAGATGTACATAGAGGAAGTACTAAAGAGGTTTAGTATGGAAGACTCTAAGAGGGGATTAATATCCTTCAGACATAGTATTCATCTTTCCAAGAAGATGTGCCCTAGCACACCTAAGGAAATAGAACGCACGAGCAAGATCTCTTATGCTTATGCAATAGGGAGCCTCATGTATGCCATGCTATGTACACGACCTGATATAGCCCATGCTGTGAGTGTCACGAGCAGATATCAGTCAAATCCAGGTGAAGAACACTGGACTTCTATGAAATGTATCTTTAAGTACTTAAGAAGAACTAAGGATATGATGTTGGTCTTTGGTAACGGAGAACTCCAAGTCTAAGGATACACAGACTCGGATTTCATGTTCGATATAGATGATCGAAAGCCGACATCTAGGAGTCTATTTTTGTGCAATGGTGGTGCTGTCAGCTGGAAGAGTTCCAAGCAAACCGTGATAGCAGATTCCATCATGGAAGTAGAATATATCGCTACATCAGAGGCTGCGAAGGAAGCATTCTAGTATAAGAAGTTTGCAACAGAAATTGGAGTAATGCCATCAGATGCCATTCCTCTATACTGCGACAACAATGGCGCCATAGCCCTTGCTAAGGAGCCGAGGTCTCACCAAAGTCCAAGCATATTGAGCGGCAATACCACCTCATCCGTGATTACCTCGAGAAGGGTTACGTCGAGGTCAAGAGAGTCAACTCCACAGACAATGTAGCAGACACACTTACAAAGCCATTGGGACAACAAAAATTCGAAGCCTTCCTTGAGAAGATGGGACTTAGACTTGTAGCCAATTGGCTTTAGGACAAGTAGGAGATTGTTAGATATATGTACCCTAGAAGCCAAAATTGGCTGACACTTGTAATATACTTCTAGGGGCAAAATTATAATTTTGACTATAATCAATAAAATGGGTTATTTTCTATCACATATGTGTATTTAGTATCTATGATACATCCTTTGAGTTAATGGTAATGATAATTCATATTTTCAAAAGTTGAAAATTTAAGATATGAATAATCATTATTAACTCATAAAATGCTCCCGACCATAGGATCATCATGAGGATGGTGATTAATTCGGAAGGTTGGTATACAATCGCTTCTCTTTAGTAGATGAGTCTTGAGACTATGGTGTGGAGACACCGGAGGGAGAGTACAGGTACTCGTTAGAGAATGAGGGCACTGAGCGTGACCACCTCAAGTAGTCATTAGGAAGTCTACCTTCTCGTCAATGACTGACTCGATATTGCAGTGGTGTGTCTGATTCTTTGACCTGAGGTGCATCGATAGTTCACCTTGAGAGTGTTATTGTTTGACTACACCACAACTCGGTCTCCTAGCCATATAGAATTCTGAGGTGTATGTTGGCTATAGCATGTTCATTGTAGGAACTGGATTGCATCAAGATGGAATCTATCTACCTCGATGGTAGAGGAGCAGCCCTATGATGATCATGAGAATCAAGTCCAAAAGCCCATGGCCATGGAAGAGTGAAATAATAGAAAGAGTTTCTATTTAGGTTTTCACATCGGATTTGAATTGAATGATTACATCATATGACAGAAACTAGAGTTTGACGAGTTCACCTTAACCCTAATCCGATCGGGGCTCAAGATAGAAGAACTTAATCACACGGGTAGCTGCACCAAGAGGTTCATATTCAGCTCTGATGGGTTGCCACCAGATACTACTAGGTGCCATTTGTAGATTTTGGGAGCAATTAGAATGATTTAGATGATCGATCATTGTGGCTGTTCGAATCAGAAGAGTTCTGATCCATCGAAAGGAGTTTCGATGATGTCGATGATAGAGATCATGACATATCCCATTACCATATAGAACTAAACCAAACTGGGTTACACAAACAAGGGTTTGAATCTGGTGATTATCAATTGAACTGATCCAATTCAATTGATCTGAATGAGATTCAATTAGGTTCAAGAAAATCGTGCTAGCACTCGATTGAACCTAACGTTCTTCTTTTACTATCATAAATGGTTGTTCTGACTGAGCTAAAGGAGTTTATGCTCGATCAGAGGCTTTCACTTGGTCTGACTGGAGTCTGTCTAGATCAGAAAAGGGTTGTCTTATTTTGTAAGACAATACCTACCATTTTTGGTCACCTACCATTTCTTGTCCTTTGACTTTGGTAAAAAGTTGACCTTTGACTGGTCAAATATTGACCATTGACACTTTGACTTCTGTCCATGTGTCACGCACTTATTGGAGAGCTGGTGGGGGCTTGTCCCCCTGCTAGAACCTAGCAAGAAGGAGGGCGCACGCCACCCTTGGCGTGTGCCCAAGCTGGAGGCGCCAAGGAGTCCCTGTTGGACAGGGACTCCATCTCCTTTTTGGATTCCAATTAGACTTCTCCTAAGAACCAAGTTTGACTGGTCTTAGGTGCCATCTAAGGATGAATCTAGGAAACTTTATTTCCACCAATCAGATTTAGATCTGATTTCACAAAGGGTTGTGATTGGTTGGGAAGAAGAGGAGTTGGATCACGCATAGTCTATAAATAAGACCCTACACCCAACTCAGAAAGCATTTAAAATTCCCATGTCCCAAGGCTGCCTCTCCTCTCCTCCTCCATGCCAAGTCCATCTTCTCCTTCTCCTCTCCATGCCCAAAGGAGTTTGGGATCTTAGTTGGTGCAATCCAAATGAGAGAAAGACGACAGAAAACTAGAAGGCTGCACTGCTGCAAAGAACAACTGCTGACCTTCGAAAGGTGTTTTGAAGATCCTACAAATTAGATTCAGATCTAATTTTTGGAGATGTGATAGAGAAGAAGAGAATCTCCAAATCCAGCCTAAGTGGATATTGGTAGAGACCAGATACTTGCGTGGCTAGATCCAGAACCTTCCACTGCTTACAGGATCATCAACGGATAATAGGATTAACCTACATCAAGGTAAATTAAATTTGATTTAATTTATCTAGATTTTATTTTTATTATTAGAATAATAAGAATTAGATCTGAAACATCTCAGATCTGATTCAGATCAAAGAGAAAAAATTTTAAAATATATCTCTTGATCCAATCAGATCTAAACGAACCTAATCTGAAAAATCAGGATTTTTTCTTCAGGACTTAGGAGAAGCTTCCTACACCCTATGGATGAGGATCTATAGGGATAGATCTAAAAGGTTGCTAGGGTTATCCCAGTCCACGTATATTGATACCATGCTGAAGAGGTTTAGCATGGAGAATTCTAAGAATTGCTATCTCTCGATAGATCATGAAATTTTGCTCTCGAAGTGGGATTGTCCGACAACTCCTCAAGAGAGAGAAAATATGAGTAGAATACCATATGCTTCAGTAGTGGGTTCTATTATGTACGCTATGATATGTACGAGATCAGAAGTGGCATACTCACTATAGGTAGTGAGTGGATACCAGTCTGACCCAGGTGAGAATCAATGTAAGGTTGTGAATACAATCCTGAAGTATTTGAGAAATACTTATTGAAGGAAAAATCCTATTTTTCAGGTTAGGTTCGTTCAAATCTGATTAGATCAAGAGGGATATTTCAAAAAAAATTTTCTTAGTTCCAAATTAGATTTGAGATTCTTTAGATCTAATTTTATCAATCTGATAAAATAAAATAAAAATAAAATAAATTAAATCTAACTTAATTGTATCTTGATATGGGTAATCCTATTATCCTATGATGATCCTGATGTTTGCTTGAGGTTTTGGATGTACCCATGCCTGGCCTCTATCGATATCCACTCAGATAGGATCTGGAAATCTTCTCCTTCTCAATCTTTACTCCAAAGATCAGATCTAGATCTGATCCTGAAGGTCTTCAAAACTCCTTTTTAAGATCAAGTGTTGTCTCTTGCAGCAGTGCTGCCTTCTTCTTTCTTGTCGCCTTTCTCTTGCTTGGATCACACCAAACTCAAGCCCAAAGCTTCTTGGGTGTGGAGAGGAGAGAGGGCATCTGAAGATGGAATGGAGAGGGAGGGAGAAAAGCCTTATGGCATGGGCAATGGGTAGAGCATCATAATCCTAGGTGTAGATAGGATTTATATAGATCCTGCTGTGTCATGCAGTGCCACATCATCCTGGCCAATCATGGTTCTTTGTGCAATAAAATCTAAATCTGATTGGTTGGATAACATCATCTGATCCAATCAAATTACAGTCCCTCACAAACCTCCTTAGGTGGTGCCAAGATTGGTCAAAGAAGAGTCTTTGGCACCACCCAAGTAGAGAGCATGAAGCAACTAGAGTACCATCTATATGGGACTCAAATCCTTATCCTCTTTGGGTGCATGCCACCCTAGGTGTGTGCCCCCTCCCTTTCCTCTTTTTAGTAGAGGAACAATGCCCCATTTTCTATCCTATGGGTGTATGACACATGGGCAGATGTCTAAGTGTCAAAGGTCAACGTTTGACCAAAGTCAAAGAACAAGATTTAGCAGGAGATGAAAAATGGCAGGTGTTGTCTCAAATTTATCTCATAAATTAAGACAACCTTTTTCTGATCTGGTCAAGCTCCAGTCAGACCAGGTAAAGATTTTTGAGTGAGCTCAAACATATTTGGCTCAGTCGAGATGACTTTTAATAATTGTTGAAGCAGAACATTAGGCTCAATCATGTACTAGCACAATTTTCTTGAACATAATTGAATCTTCTTCAAATCAATTGAACTGGGTTAGCACAATTGATGATATCTAGATCCAAATTCTTGTTTGTATGACCCAGTTAGATTCAGTTTCATATGATAATGGGATATGTCATTATTTCTATCATTGACATCATCGAAACACTTTTCGATGGATTAGAACTTTTCTGATTTAGACAACTAGTATGATCGATCATCCAAATCATTCTAATTGCTCCCAAAATCCACTAGAGACATCTAGTAGCATATGGTGGCAATCCATCAGAACTGAAAATGAACCTCTCGATGCATAAGTTCCTCTATCTTGAGCCTCGATCGGATTAGGGTTAAGGTGATCTTGTCAAACCCTAATTTCTATCATATGAATTAATCATTCGATTCAAGTCCAATGTGAAAATCCTAATAGAAACTCTTTTTATTATTTCACTCTACCATAGCCACGGGCTTATGGATTTGATTCTCATGATCATCATAGGGATAGTCCTCATCTACCGAGGTAGATAGATCACCTATTGGTGCAATCCAATTCCTATAATGAACATGCTATAGCCAACATACACCTTAAGGTTTCGAATAGCTAGGAGACAAAGTTATGGTGTAGTCAAACTATAACACCCTCAAGGTGAACTACCGATGCACCTTAGGTCAAAGAATCAGACACACCACTATAGCTTTGAGCTAGTCATTGACGAGAAGGTAGACTTCCTGATGACTGCTCGAGGTCGTCACGCTCAGTGCCCTCGTTCTCTAATGAGTACCTATACGCTCGCTCCGATATCTCTACACCGTAGACTTAAGACTCATCTATCCTAAAGAAGCGATCGTATACCAACATTTCGAATCAATCACCATCCTCATGATGATTCTAAGATCGGAAGCATTTTATGAGTTAATAATAAAAATTCATGTCTTAAATTT
This sequence comes from Cocos nucifera, assembly GCA_006176705.1. Taxonomy (NCBI): domain Eukaryota; kingdom Viridiplantae; phylum Streptophyta; class Magnoliopsida; order Arecales; family Arecaceae; genus Cocos; species Cocos nucifera. The sequence continues at coordinate 96,719 of QRFJ01002643.1, forward strand.
TCAACTCTTGAAAATATGAACTATCATTACCATTAACTCAAGGGATGTATCACAGGCACTTTCAAATGCACATTATGATAGAAAATAATCTATTTTATTATTTATAGTCAAAATTATAATTTTATCCTTAGATGTGTATTACAAGTGTTAGCCAATTCTTGCTTCTAGGGCACACATATCTAACAAACTCCCACTAGACCTAAAGACAATTGGCTACAAATCTAAGTCCTATTTTCTCAAGGTGGGTTTCAATCTTTTGCTGGCCCGACAACCTTATGAGTGGGTCTACCGCAATGCCTTCGAAGTTGACTCTCTTGACCTCAACATAATCCTTCTTGAGGTAATCATGAATGAGGTGGTATCGCCGCTCGATGTGCTTGGATTTCTGATTAGACCTCGGCTCCTTAGTGAGGGCTATGGCACCATTATTGTCGCAGTACAGAGGAATGGTATCTGATGGCACCACTCTAATTTTTGCGATGAATTTCTTATACCAAAATGCCTCCAAAACTTCTGACGCAGCGATGTATTCTTCTTCCATGGTAGAATCTGCTATCACTATTTGCTTTGAACATGTCCAATTGACACTACCACCATTACACACAAACAGACTCCTAGATGTCGACTTTTAATTATCTAGATCAGACATAAAATCCGAGTCTGTATACCGCTAGACTTGGAGTTCTCTATTACCAAAAATCAACAATATTTTCTTAGTTCTTCTCAAGTACTTAAGGATATGTTTTACAGAAGTCCAGTGTTCTTCATGATTGATATCTGCTCGTGACACTCCCAACATGGGCTATATCAAGTCATGTACATAACATGGCATACATGAGACTCCCTATTGCTGAAGCATAATGGATCTTGCTCATGCATTCTATTTCCTCAGGTGTGTTAGGGCACATCTTCATGGAGAGATAAATGCCATGTCTGAAGGGTACCAAACCCCTCTTGAAGTTTTTTATGCTAAACCTCTTTAGCACTTCCTCTATGTACATCTTCTCTAAAAGACCTAGCATCATATTCGATCTATCTCTATAGACTTTAATTCCTAGAATGAAGGATGCTTCTCTTAGATTTTTCATGGAGAATTCTTTAGATAACCACATTTTAACTGTGGTCAACATTAGAATATCATTCCCAATAAGGAGGATATCATCTACGTATAGTACGAGAAAGATAATAGCGCTCTCACTGACCTTTTTGAAAACACATGATTCCTCCTCATTTTTGATGAAACTAAATAATTTGATCACATCATTAAAATGAGTGTTCCAGCTCTAAGATGCTTGCTTAAGTCCATATATGGATTATTGCAGCTTGCATACTTTGTGATCAGCATCACTGGATGTGAAACCTAGCGGCTATTCTATATAGATATCTTCCTCAAGGTATCCATTTAAGAATGTCATTTTCACATCCATTTGCCATATTTCATAATCAAAATAGGCTGCAGCAGCAAGCAATGTACGGATGGACTTTAGCATAGCTACTAGCGAAAAGGTATCCTAATAGTCAATGCCTCCGCACTAACTATACCCTTTTGCCACTAATCTAGCTTTGAATATCTCCATATTTCTATCTACATCAATCTTTATCTTGTAGATCCATTTACACCCAATAGGTATTATACCTTCTAGTGGATCTATCAAGGTTCGGACTTGATTTGAGTGCATCGAGTCAATTTTTGACTTCATTGCCTCTAACCATTTTTCGGAGTCAATATCTGATATCATCTTGTCATAGGTTTTGGGATCATCACCATGAACCCCATTACCTACAAGGAATATTTTCTCTACTTCCTCTGAAATAGTACTTAAATACCTCTCAAGAGGATGTGAAATCCTTTTCAATCTATGAGGTTGAGGATGTAGTGATTATATTGGCTCAACCTGATTTGGTTCCATGGGGTCCATAGCTCGTTGCTCTTGTGAGACTTTCTCCTCGAGCTTGATCTGCTTTCCAATGCTGCTATCTTGAATAAACTATTTTTCAAGAAAGATGGCATACTGACTCATAGTCACATTATGGTCTTCTAGAATGTAGAAGTAATATCCTACTGACTCTTTAGGATATCCTATAAATCAAGCTTTAAAGGATCTAAAATCTAACTTGTCGGCCACTAGGTTTCACATCTAGTGATAATGATTACAAGATATGCAGGCTGCAAAGTTCCATATATGGACTTAAGCAAACATCTCAAAGTTGGAATGCTCATTTCAATGATGTAATCAAATCATTTAGATTCGTCAAGAATGAGGAGGAGCCTTGTGTTTTCAAAAAGAACAGTGAGAGCACTATTGTCTTCCTCGTATTGTACATGGATGACATCCTTCTAATTGAAAATGATATTTTCATGTTGACTACAATCAAAATGTGGCTGTCTAAGAAGTTTTCTATGAAAGATCTAGGAGAGCCATCCTTTATTTTGAAAATTAAGGTCTATAGGGATAGACAGAATAGAATGCTGGGTCTCTTACAAAAAATGTACATAAAGGAGGTGCTTAAGAGGTTTACCATGAAAAACTCCAACAGGGGTTTAGTATCCTTTAGACACGGCATTCATCTCTCCAAGAAGATGTGTCCTAGCATACTTGACGAGATTGAACGTATAAGCAAGATCGCTTATGCTTCGATAATACGGAGTCTTATGTACGCCATGCTATGTACATGACCTGATATTGTCCATGCTGTGAGTGTCACGAGCAGGTATTAGTCAAATTTAGGTGAAGAGCACTAGACTTCTATAAAATGTATCCTTAAGTATTTGAGAAGGACTAAGGTTATGTTTTTAGTCTTTGGTAATGGAGAGCTCCAGGTTCATAGGTATATAGACTCGAATTTTATGTCCGACATAGATGATCAAAAGTCAACATCTGGAAGTCTATTTATTTATAATGATGGAGCTATCAATTGAAAGAGTTCCAAGCAGATGGTGATAGCAGACTCTACCATGAAAGCAGAGTACATCACAATATTGGAGGCTGCAAAGGAGGCATTTTGGTATAAGAAGTTCACTGCAAAGCTCGAAGTGATGCCATCAGATGCTGTTTCTTTATACTACGACAATAATAGCATCGTAGTCTTAGCTAAGGAGCCGAGGTCTCACCAAAAATCCAAGCATCTCAAACGGCGATACCACCTCATCCATGATTACCTCGAGAAGGGATACGTCGAGGTTAAGCGAGTCGACACTACAGATAATTCGGTTGATCCATTGACAAAGCCATTGAGCTAACAGAAGATCGAAGTCCACCTTGAGAAGATGGGACTTAGATTTGTAGCCAATTGGCTTTAGACCAAGTGGGAGTTTTTTAGATGTGTGCCCTAGAAGCCAGATGATCTGACACTTGTAATACACTTCTAAGAGTAATTTTATAATTTTAATTATAAATTAATAAATGGATTATTTTCTATCATAATGTGTATGTAAAGTATCTGTGATACATCCTTTGAGTTAATGGTAATGACAATTCATATTTTCAAGAATTGATAATTTAAGACATCAATTTTCATAATTAACTCATAAATAACTTTCGATCATAGGATCATCATGAGGATGGTGATTGATCCAGAAGGTTAGTGTACGATTACTTTCTTAAGATAGATGTGCCTTGAGTCTATGGTGTGGAGACACCAGAGCGAGAGTATAGATACTCGTTAGAGAATGAGGGCACTGAGCGTGACCACCACGAGCAGTCATAAGGAAGTCTACCTTCTCGTCGATGACTGACTCGATGCTGCAATGGTATGTCTGGTTCTTTGACCTGAGGTGCATCGATAGTTCACCTTGAAGGTGTTATAGTTTGATGACACCATTACTTAATCTCCTAGCCGTTCAGAATTCTAAGGTGTATGTTGGCTACAGCATGTTCATTATAGGAATTAGATTGCACCAATAGGGGATCTATCTACCTAGGTAGATGAGGAGTAGCCCTATGACAATCATGAGATTAAGTCCTTAAACTCATCGCGATGGTAGAGTGAAGATGATAGAAAGAGTATCTATTAGGATTTCATATTAGACTCGAATCGAATGATTGATTCATATTATGGATATTGGGTTGGACGAGTTTACCTTAACTCTAATTTAGTAGGGGCTCAAGATAGAAGAACCTAATCACATAGGTAGCTGCACCGAGAGGTTCGCTTTCGATTCTGATGGGTTGCCATCATATACTGCTAGGTGTCACTGATGGATTTTAGAAGCAATTAGAATGATTTAGATGATCGATCAATCTAATTGGATGAATTAGAAAAGTTTTGGTTCATCGAAAGATATTTTGATGATCTCGATGATACAGATCACGACATGACTCATTACCATACGGAATTGAACCTAACTGGATCATACAAACAAAGGTTTGGGTCTGGATGTCATCAGTTGGACTAACCCATTTTAATTGATTTGGATTAGATCCAATTAGGTGCAAGAAAATCGTGCTAGCACATGATTGAGTCTAACATTCTTTTTTTGTAATCATTTTGGTTCATCTCTACTAAGCCAAATTTGTTTGGGCTCACTCAGGAATCTTATCATAGTCTTACTGAACCTTGTTCAAATAAAAAATGGTTGTCTTAATTCGTTAGATGGATTTAAGACAACACCTGCCAATTCCTGTTACCTGCTAATTTCTATTTTTTGACATAGGTCAATAGTTGACCCTAGATACTTGAACATAGGGCCATGTGTCATGCACCTATAGGAGAAGACCTGAGGCTCTTGTCCTCTTGCTAAAAGAGGTAAGAGAGAGGGTGCATGCCAGCCTAGGCGTGTGTCCCATATGGATAAAGGATGGAGTCCCATATAGATGGGACTCCAAGGTATTTTGATATGATCAAATACCTAGGCACCAAAGAGTTTTGGGTTCATCCAGTGTTGGCGCCACCTATTTGGATTTTTGAGGGACTCTCATCTAATTAGATCAGATGACATCATTCCACCAATAAGATTTAGATCTGATTGAATGAAGGCCTTTGATTGATCAGAATGATGTGGCACTACATGGCGCAGCAGGATCTATTTAAACCCTATCTAAGCCTAGGGTTAGAGAGCTTCTTCCTTTCACCATGATGCAAGGTTGTCCTCCTCTATTCTATGCCTCCCTCTGATCTTCTCTATCTCCTCTCCATACCCAAAGGAGTTGGGCAAGGGTTCAAGTGCCATCTAAGGAAGAAAGGCACCCAAATCAGGAAGAAGGCAGCATTGCTGAAAGAGACGACTGCTGCATCTTCAAAAGAAGTTTTGAAGAACTTCAAGATTAGTTCTAGATTTGATTTTTGAAGAGTTGATTTAGAAGGAGAAGACCTCCAGATCCTATCCGAGTGGACACTGGTAGAGGCTAGGCACGTGCGTTGCTCCTTCCAGAACCTCAGGATTATTCAGGATCATCTTCGGATAATCTAATTACCCAAAATAAGGTATGCAATTAAATTAAATTTTATTTTATTTTTATTTTATAATATCAAATATTTAGGATCAAATTCGAGATGTCTCAGATCTAATTAGGATCATAAGAAAAAATTTTTGAAATATTTCTTTAGATCCAATCAGATCTGAACGATCCTGTGCCAGAAAAATAGGATTTTTCCTTCATAATATTTTGGATATGGTGAGAGATCCAATCAGGAATCCAATTTATGCAAATAGTAGGTGTGAATTAACTAAGGAGTGGAGCAATATTTTCGGCATGGTGAGCTTAATGAATTAGAGATCATGTTTGGGTGCATCATGATTAGAGAATTATTGGATAAGAGTTATCAACTCATCGGCCAACCCATCACCAATAACTATTAGGTGAGGCGGTGAGCTAGTCGATGGGACCGCACCATCCACTAGAAGTCTTTAATCATGAAGATTTTCACATCTTTGCCAAGAAAGTGTAGAAATCCAAGTAAATAGTGGGAGCCCAATTTATTAAAAAATGAAAGCCCTAAATAAATTGGTCTAGTGTAATTACAAAATCTAACTAGAAACTTTGACTCTCTGTAGGAAAAATATCTACGTCTAACCCTTTAGCCATGATCTTAGATACCCACAGATTGATTGGACCCAATTTTAAGGATTGGCTAAGAAACTACAAAATTATTTTGGGTTTTAAAAAGCTATCTCATATATTGGACCAGGATCCACCCACAATACCAGCCTGTCCAACTACTAAACAGAGAGCATCTCTAGAAAAGTGGATGGATGAAGATAATAAGGCCAGGTACTACATGTTGGGCTCAATGTTAAATGACTTGCAGTGCCAACATGAGAACATCATGACTATTCGATAGATGTTGGTTAGCCTGCAAGTGTTGTTTGCTTGGTAAAGTCACGCAGCTAAGTATCAAGTCTCCTATAGACTTTTTAAAGCTTAGATGTGTGACGGGTAGTTAGTCCAAGGTCATTGTTTGACAATGATCAAGAACGTTGAGGAGATTAAGAAGCTCGATGTTATCATGGATAGGGACTTATAGATTGATGTGATCCTATAGTCCTTGACCGATGCATAAGGTTAGTTCATTATGAACTTTCATATGCATAAGATGCAATGTACCCTAGCCAAATTAATGAATATGCTGGTCACTGCTGAGCTTTCTATGAAAGATTCTAAAGGCTCAGTATTTCTATGGAGTGGACTTCTTCTAAGAGAAAGTCTTTTGAAAAAAAGAAGAAATCCATGAAGAAGCAGAAGGTGGATGGTGGGAAGAAGAAGAAGGTAGAGCCAAAAAAGAAGGCCGCTAACAAAGGAAAGTATTTCCATTGCAATGTAGATGGCCATTGGAAGTGGAACTACCTTCAATACCTAGCCAGTTTGAAGAACAAGAAGGAGGTAGGTCCTTCTGGAGGCATGCTCATTATAGAATCTAATCTTATAGTTTTTTTTGCTTTCAGTTGGGTGCTTGACTGTAGTTCTAGTAATCACTTATGCACTTCTATGTAGGATCTCGAAGAGAGCAGGTGGTTGAGAGATGGTGAGATGATCTTGCGCATCAGAAACAAAGCAAGAGTTACTGCTATGGCCGTGGGAACCTATCCTCTTCGAATACCATTAGGATTAGATCTAGTACTTAGGGACTATTTTTATGTGCCTGCAGTAAGCAGGAATTTGATTTCTATTTCATGCTTTATATAGGAAGGCTATCTAATTAGTTTTCTTAAGGACCATTATAATATTCTCTTTGAAAGTAATAAAATTGCAAGTGGTTTCCTTATGAATGACCTCTACCAGTTACATATTGATGTTTCTATTTTTAATATTGAGAAAAATATGAATGTCATAGAATCAAAGTGACCTAGAGATAGTCTAAATAACAGATATCTATGGCACCTTAAACTAGGTCATATAGCCGAAGATAGGGTTAACAAATTAGAGAAATCCGGGCTATTGAGTCTATTGCCTTTCGAGTCATATCCGATTTATGAATCATGCCTTCATGGCAAAATGACCAAGCTCCCTTTTGTAGGACATGGTGAAGGGCCATGGACCTACTTGGCTTAGTACACTCAGATGTATGCGAGCCATTTGATGTGCCTGCTAGAGACAACTATGTCTACTTCATCACCTTTATCGATGGTATGTCTCGGTATGGGTATGTATATTTGATGCGACATAAGTCTGATGCCTTTAAAAAGTTCAAGAAATTCAGACTTGAAGTAGATAAATAAATAAAAAAATTTATTAAGATTCTTCGATCAGATCGAGGAGGAGAATACTTTAGTAGGAAATTCTTAGACTATCTTAAGGACAATGGCATAGTCTCTCAATGGACTTCACCTAAAACACCTCAACTCAACGAAATTTTAGAATAAAGAAACTAGATCCTATTAGATATGGTCTGATCCATGATGAGCTTCACGGACCTTCCTGAATTTCTTTAGGGATATAGCCTGATGACAATAATTTACCTACCGAATAGGATTTTCTCTAAAACTATTTCTATCATACCATATGAGATATGTTATGGTCAGTAACCAAGTCTGAGTCACCTTAGAATTTTGGATTGTTCGGCCCATGTTAAGAAACAATAGGCAGACAAGTTAGAGTCTAGGTCCTTTAGAGCTTGATTTATGAGATATCCTAAAGAGTCGTTAGGATATTATTTCTACCTACTGAAAGACCATAATGTGATTGCAAGTCGATATGCCATCTTTCTTAAAAAATAGTTTATTCAAGATGGTGGCATCGAGAGATAGATTAGGCTCGATGAGAAAGTCTCTGATGAGCAGTGAGCTAAGAAACCTAGGGAACCAAATCAGTTAGAACCAGCCCATACACTACCTCCACCACCTCGTAGGTCAACTAGGATTTTCCATCCTCCTAAAAGATACTTAGATACTATTCAAGAAGATGTAGATGAAATGTTCCTCATGGAAAATGGGGTTCATGGTGATGATCCCAAAATCTATGATGAGGCAATATCAGATATCGACTCTAAGAAATAGTTAGAGGCAATGAAGTCAGAGATTGACTCAATGCACTCGAACCAAGTCTAGATCTTGGTAGTTCCACCAAAAGGTATAGTACCTATTGGATGTAAATGGATCTTCAAGAGAAAGATAGATGTCGATTGAAATGTTGAGACATTCAATGCAAGACATGTAGCAAAAGGTTATAGTCAGTATGAAGGCATTGACTATCAGGATACCTTTTTGCCATTAGCCATGCTGAAATTCATCAGCATATTGCTTGCAATTATAGTCTATTTTAATTATGAAATATGGCAGATGGACGTAAAAATAGAGTTCTTAAATAGATATCTTGATGAAGACATCTATATGGAGCAGTCATTCGATTTCACATCCAGTGATGGAGATCACAAAGTCTGCAAGCTACAAAGATCCATATATGGACATAAGCAAACATCTCAAAGCTGGAATGTTCATTTCAATGATGTAATCAAAATGTTTGGTATCATCAAAAAATGAGGAGGAACCATGTGTATTCAAAAAGGTTAGTGGGACTGCTATTATCTTTCTCATACTATACATGGATGACATTCTGCTAATTGAGAATGATATTTTCATACTGACTACAGTCAAAGTGTGGTTATCAAAGAAGTTTTCTATGAAAGATCTAGGAGAAACATCCTTTATATTGGAAATAATGGTCTATAGGGATAGACTAAATAGGATGCTAGGACTTTTACAGAAGATGTACATAGAGGAGGTGCTAAAGAGGTTTAGCATGAAAAACTTCAAGAGGGGTCTAGTACCCTTTAGACGTGGCATTCATCTCTTAAAATGGATGTGCCCTAGCACACCTGAGGAAATTGAACGCATGAGTAAGATCCCTTATGCTTCTACAATAGGGAGCCTCATGTAATCCATGCTATGTACACGACCTGATATAGCCCATGCTGTGAATGTTCCAAGTAGGTATCAGTTGAATCCAGGAGAAGAACACTGGATTTCTGTAAAATGTATCCTCAAGTACTTAAGAAGGACTAAGAACATGTTTCTAGTCTTTAAGAATGGAGAACTTCAGGTTCAAGAATTTACAGACTCAGACTTTATATCCAACATAGATGATTGAAAGTCGACATTTGGGAGTCTATTTATATGCAATGGTAGAGCTGTCAGTTGGAAGAGTTCCAAGCAGACAGTGATTGCAGACTCAATAATAGAAGCAAAATGCATTGCTGCATCAAAAGCTGCGAAGGAGGCATTCTGGTATAAAATATTTGTCATAGAGCTTGAAATGATGCCATCAGATGCCGTTCCTCTATACTGCGACAACAATGGTGCCATAGCCCAAGCTAAGGAGTCGAAGTCTTACTAGAAATTCAAGTACATCGAGCAATGATTCCACCTCATCCATGATTACCTCGAGAAGGAATATGTCAAGGTCAAGAGAGTTAACACCATAGATAATGTGGCGGACCTACTAACAAAGCCATTGAGCTAGCAGAAGATCGAAGCCCACTTAGAGAAGATGAGACTTAGATTTGTAGCCAATTGACTTTAGGTCAAGTGGGAGTTTGTTGGATATGCCCTAGAAGCCAGATTGACTGACACTTATAATATATTTCTAAGGATAATTTTATAATTTTGACTTAAATTAATAAAGAATAAAATTTTTATTCTATCACATTGTATAAATAGTGTCAGTGATACATCCTTTGAGTTAATGAAAATGACAACTCATATTCTTAAGAGTTGAAAATTTAAGACATGAGGATTCATAATTAACTCGTAATAGCTTTCGACCATAGGATCATTATAAAGATGATGATCGATCCAAAAGGTTGGTGTACGATCGCTTTCTTAGGATAGATGAGTCTTGAGTCTATGGTGTGGAGACACTGGAGCGAGAGTGCAGATACTCGTTAGAGAATGAGGGCACTGAGCAAGATCACCTCGAGCAGTCATAAGGAAGTCTACCTTCTCATCAATGACTAGCTCAATGCTACAATAGTGTATCTGGTTCATTGACCTGAGATGCATCGACAGTTCACCTTGAGACTGTTATAGTTTGACTATACCATAACTCGATCTCCAAGCCATTCAAAATCTTGAGGTGTATGTTGGCCATAGCATGTTCATTGTAGGAATTAGATTGCACCAATAGGGGTTCTATCAATGTCGAAAGATGAGGAGCAGCCCTATGATGATCATGAGATTGAGTTCATAAGCCTATGGCCTGAAGGAAAAATACTAATTTTCTGGACTAGGTTCATTCAGATCTAATCGGATCAAGAGATATATTTTAAAAATTTTTCTCTTTGATCCAAATTAGATCTGAGATATTTTAGATCTAATTTTTATTATTCTAATAATAAAAATAAAATATAGATAAATTAAATCATATTTAATTTATCTTGATGTAGGATAATCCTATTACCCGTTGATGATCTTGTAAGCAGCGGAAGGTTCTGGATCTAGCCACGCAAGTGCCTGGCCTCTACCAATATTCACTTAGGCTGGATCTAGAGATCTTCTTCTTCTCTATCACATCTCCAAAAATCAAATCTGAATCTGATTTGGAGGATCTTCAAAATAGCTTTTGAAGATCAATAGTTGTCCTTTGCAGCAGCGTAGCCTTCTAGCTTTTTATCACCTTTCTCTCGCCTAGATTGCACCAATTTAGATCCCAAATTACTTTGGGCGTGGAGAGGAGAGGGAGAAGATGGACTTGGCATGGAGGAGGAGAGAGGCAGCCTTGGGGCATGGGAATTTTACATGTGTTTTTGAGTTGGGCGTAGGGTCTTATTTATAGACTATGCGTGATCCAACTCCTCTTCTTCCCAACCAATCACAACCCTTTATGAAATCAGATCTAAATCTGATTGGTGGGAATAGAGTCCCCCTTGGATTCATTCTTAGATGGCGCCTAAGACCAGTCAAAGTTGGTTCTTAGGAGGAGTCTAATCGAAATCCAAAAAGGAGATGGAGTCCTTGTCCAATAGGGACTCCTGGGTGCATGTGCCCTCCTTCTTGCTAGGTTCTGACAGGGAGACAAGCCCCCACCAGCTATCCAATACGTGCGTGATATATGGACAGAAGTCAAAGTATCAATGGTCAATATTTGACCAGTCAAAGGTCAACTTTTGGCCAAAGTCAAAGGATGAGAAATGGCAGGTGACCAAAAATGGTAGGTATTGTCTTACAAAATAAGACAACCCTTTTTTGACCTAGATAGGCTTCAGTCAAACCAAGTGAAGGCCTCTGATCGAGCACAAACTCCTTTGACTCAGTCAGGACAACTATTTATGATAGTAAAAGAAGAATGTTAGGTTCAATCGAGTGCTAGCACGATTTCGTTGAACCTAATTGAATCTCATTTAGATCAATTGAACTGGATTAGTTCAATTGATGATCACCAGATTCAAACCCTTGTTTGTGTAACCCAGTTAGATTCAGTTCTATATGGTAATAGGGTATGTCATGATCTCTATCATCGATATCATCGAAACTCCTTTCGATGGATCAGAACTCTTCTGATTCGAACAGCCACAATGATCGATCATCTAAATCATTCTAATTGCTCCCAAAATCCACCAGTGACACCTAGCAGTATATGGTGGCAACCCATCAGAGCTAAATGCGAACCTCTTGGTGTAGCTACCTATGTGATTAAGTTCTTCTATCTTGAGCCCTGATCAGATTAGGGTTAAGGTGAACTCGTCAAACCCTAGTTTCTGTCATATGATGTAATCATTCGAATTCAAGTCTGATGTGAAAAGCTAAATAGAAACTCTTTCTATTATTTCACTCTACCATGGCCATGGGCTTCTGGACTTGATTCTCATGATCATCATAGGGCTGCTCCTCTACCACCAAGGTAGATAGATTCCATCTTGATGCAATCTAGTTCCTACAATGAACATGCTATAGCCAACATACACCTCAGGGTTTTGAATGGTTTGGAGATCGAGTTATGGTGTAGTCAAACTATAACACCATCAAGGTGAACAGCCGATGCACGTCAGGTCAAAGAACCAAACACACCACTGTAGTATCGAGTCAGTCATTGATGAGAAGGTAGACTTCCTAATGACTACTCGAGGTGGTCACGCTCAGTGCCCTCGTTCTCTAACGAGTACCTATACTCTCGCTCCGGTGTCTCCACACCGTAGACTCAAGACTCATCTACTAAAGAGAAGTGATTGTACAGCAAGCAACCTTTCGAATCAATCACCATCCTCATGATGATCCTTTGGTTGGGAGCATTTTATGAGTTAATAATGATTATTCATGTCTTAAATTTTCAACTCTTGAAAATATGAATCATCATTACCATTAACTCAAAGGATGTATCACAGACACTAAATACACGTTTATGATAGAAAATAACCCATTTTATTGATTATAATCAAAATTATAATTTTGCCCCTAGAAGTGTATTACAAGTGTCAGTCAATTTTGGCTTCTAGGGCACATATATCTAACAATCTTTCACTTATCCTAAAGCCAATTCGCTACGAGTCTAAGTCCCATCTTCTCAAGGTCGGCTTCAACTTTTTGTTATCCTAATGACTTTGTAAGTGGGTCTGTCGCATTGTTTGCAGAATTGACTCTCTTGACCTCGACGTAACCTTTCTCGAGGTAATCACGGATGAGGTGGTATCACCGCTCAATGTGCTTAGATTTCTGGTGAGACCTCGGCTCCTTAGCAAGGGCTATGGCATCATTGTTGTCGCAGTACAGAGGAATGACATCTGATGGCATTACTCCAATTTCTGTAGCAAACTTCTTATACCAGAATGCTTCCCTTGCAGCCTCTAATGCAGCGATATATTCTGCTTCCATGGTGGAATCTGCTATCATGGTTTGCTTGGAACTCTTCCAGCTGACAGCACCACCATTGCACACAAATAAACTCCCAGATGTCGACTTTCGATCATCTACATCGAACATGAAATCCGAGTCTGTGTATCCCTGGACTTGGAGTTCTCCATTACCAAAGACCAACATCATATCCTTAGTTCTTTTAAGTACTTAAGGATACATTTCACAGAAGTCCAGTATTCTTCACCTAGATTTGACTGATATCTGCTTGTGACACTCACAGCATGGGCTATATCAGGTCGTGTACATAGCATGGCATACATGAGGCTCCCTATTGCAGAAGCATAAGGGATCTTGCTCATGCATTCTATTTTCTCAGGTGTGCTAAGGAACATCTTCTTGGAAAGATGAATACCATGTCTGAAGGGTATTAATCTCCTCTTAGAGTTTTCCATACTAAACCTCTTTAGTACTTCCTATATGTACATCTTCTGTGAAAGTCCTAGCATCCTATTCGGTCTATCCCTATAGACCTTAATTCCTAGAATAAAGGATGCTTCACCTAGGTCTTTCATGGAGAATTTCTTGGACAACCATATTTTGACTGTCGTCATCATGGGAATATCATTTCCAATAAGGAGGATGTCATCCACGTACAATATGAGGAAGACAACAGCACTCCCACTGATCTTTTTGAAGACACACGATTTCTCTTCATTTTTGATGAAACCAAATGTTTTGATCACATCATTGAAATGAGTGTTCTAGCTCCGAGATGCTTGCTTGAGTCCATATATGGACCTTTGCAGCTTGCAAACCTTGTGATCAGTATCACTGGATGTGAAACCTAGCAACTGTTTCATATAGATATCTTTCTCAAGATATTCATTTAAGAATGCCATTTTCACGTCCAATTGCCATATTTCATAATCGAAATAGGCTGCAATGGCAATGCAATGGATTTTAGCATAGCACTGAGGAAAGGTATCCTGATAGTCAATGCCTTCGCATTGACTATAACCTTTTGCCACTAGTCTAGCCTTGAATGTCTCCACACTCCCATCTGCACCAATCTTTCTCTTGAAGATTCATTTACACCCAATAGGTACTATACCTTCTGGTAGATCTACCAAGGTCCAGACTTGGTTTGAGTTCATCGAGTCAATTTCTAACTACATTGCCTCTAGCCATTTCTCAGAGTCGATATCTGATATTGCCTTGTTGTAGGTTTTGGGATCATCACCATGAGCACCATTACCTACGAGGAACATTTTCTCTACTTCCTCTGAAATAATACCCAAGTATCTTTCAGGGGGATGGGAAACTCTTTTCGATCTACGAGGTGGAGGAGGTAGTGTTCTTATTGGCTCAACCTGATTTGGTTCCAATTGGTGCTTAGCTCGTTGTACTTGTGAGACTTTCTCATTAAGCTTAATCTGCTTTCCAATGCTGCTATCTTGAATAAACTATTTTTCAAGAAAGATGGCATGTCGACTCACAATCACATTATCTTCCGGAAGTGTAGAAGTATAGTATCCTAATGACTCCAGGTAGGATATCCTATGAATCAAGCTCTGAAGGACCTAAACTCTAACTTGTCCGCTTGTTGTCTTTTGACATGAGCCAGACAATCCCAAATTCTGAGATGACTCAGACTTGATTTCTTACCATGCCATATCTCATACGGTGTGGTAGGAACGATTTTAGAGGAAACCCTATTCAGTAGATAAATTAAAGTTAACAATGTGTGTCCCCAAAGAAAATCAGGGAGGTCCGTGAAGCTCATCATGGATCGGACCATATCCAATAGAATTTGATTTCTCTGTTCTGAAAGTTGAGTGAGTGTCCTAGTGGTGTCCATTGAGAGATCTATGCCATTTTTCTTGAGATAGTCTAGGAATTCTCGGCTAAGGTATTTACCTCCTTGATCTGATTGAAGAACCTTAATAGATTTTTCAATTTGTTTTTCTACTTCATGTCTGAATTCTTTGAACTTTTCAAAAGCTTCAGACTTGTGTCTCATAAGATACACATACCCATACCTAGATAGATCATCGATAAAGGTAATGAGGTAGACAAAATTACCTCTAACCAGTAATACATAGGCAATATAGTCCAAGCTCATCAGGTGTTACTATGACAAAAGGGAGATTTAGTCATTTTGCCATGGAGACAAGTTCACAAGTTGGATATGACTCGGAAGTAAACGGACTCAATAGCCCATGGAGACGTGGATATATCAATAGCCATTTTCTAATTTGTATGATCCTTTCTTCTACTTATATTATCTATTCAGGTGCCATAGATATCTATCATTTGGACTATCCCTAGGTCATTTGGTATTCACGTTTGCTCGATAGTTAGAATAGGTACATCAATATGTAGCTGATAAAGATCATTAATAAGAAAACCATTTGTAATTTTATTTTCTTTATAAAGAATGTTACAATGGTCCTTAAAGAAGGTAATCACATAGCCTTCTAGTGCTAAGCATGAAACAGAAATCAAATTCCTGCTATCTGTAGGCACATAATAATAGTCTTTCAAAACTAAGTCTAAACCAGATCGTAATCGAAGAGGGTATGTTTTCACCACCACTGCAGCAACTCTTGCTCCATTACCAACACGTAGGATCATGTCTCCATCCCTTAGCCTCCTGCTATCCTCAAGACCCTGCATGAAAGTGCACAGATGAGCACTAGAACCAGAGTCAAGCACCGAACTGGATGCAGAAGAAATTGTAAGGTTAGACTCAATAACGAGCATACCTCCAGAAGGACCTTCCTTCTTGTTCTTCAGGGTGGCTAGGTAAGTAGGATAGTTCCACCTCCAGTGGCCATCGCTGTTACAATGGAAATACTTTCCTTTGATAGCGGCCTTCTTCTTCGGCTCTGCCTTTTTCTTCTTTCCTCCTTCCATCTTCTGCTTTTTCGTAGATTTTTTTTTCCTTTTAGAAGACTTTCTTTCTATTTTATAGCAAGAACTGAGCCTTTAGAACCTTTCATAGAAAGCTCAGCGGTGACCAGCATGTTCATTAATTTGGTCAAGGAATTTTGAAGTTTATGCATGTGGTAATTCATGATGAATTGCCCATATGCATCAGTCAAGGATTGCAGAATAATATCATTCTGCAAATCCAAGTCTAACTTCACATTGAGTTTCTCAAGCTCTTCTATGTCCTTGATCATCATCAGACAGTGATCTTGGACTGACTGCCCATCATGCATCTTAGCCTTAAAAAGTCATTTTGTGACTTGATACTTGGTTGCGCGACTCTGTTCACCAAACATCTCTTATAGATGAGCCAACATTTGGCGAGCAGTCCTGATATCTTCATGTTGGTGCTGGAGCTCATCGGACATCGAGCCCAACATGTAATATCTGGCTTTATAATCTTCGTCTATCCATTTTTTCAAAGATGCTCTCTATTCAGCGAATGGACGGGCTGGTAAGGTAGGAGGGTTTTGATCCAATATATGGGTTAACCTCTCAGAATCCAAAATGATTTTGTAATTTCTGAGCCAATTTTTATAATTGGGTCCGGTCAGTCTATGTGTGTCTAGGATACGTGCTAATAGGTTGGACGCAGATATTTTTCTGCAGAGAATCAAAGATTTTAGTTAGATACTGTAATTATGACTTGACCAATTTATTTAGGAATTTTATTTTTAAATAAATTAGCTCCCACTATTTTCTCGGATCTCTACACTCCCTCTGTAGACATGCAAAAATCTCCATGATTAATGATTTCTAGTGGGTGGTGCGGTCTCACCAACTGACTCATCACCTCACCTAATAGTTATTGGTGATGGGTTAGCCAATGAGTGAACAACTCTTGTTCAATGATTCTCTAATCATGGTGCACCCCAAACTTGGTCTCTAATTCATGAATCTCACTATATCCGGAATATTGATCCACTGCTTAGTTAAGTCAGACCCATCATTTGCATAGATTGGATTCCTAATTGAGTCTCTCATCATATCCAAAATATTGAGCCCAACTCATCCTCTAGCCCATAGCATCCAATGCCTAATAGACATGGTTGCATCTTTCCTATGCAATTGAGCCACTATATCCAGCCAAGAACAATCAACCCCGAAAGGGCCCGCACATCTACAATGGTGGAAGACCTTAGACTTAATCTTTTCTTAGGGAGAATTGATTCAGATCTCATTAAACTAGACTTGTCATAGTCATAATAATTATGACTAACCTAGTGGCATGGGTTAGCTCGGATTATTGACCACCTCAAATCAGAATCGAGTCAACAGATATGGCCAGGTAAGTGAGACCAGTGGAAGGGATATGCCGTTAACTCGTATAAGAATGCATTCAGGTCGAGTAGCTCCTAATTAAAAATCAGTCGATCGTATGTGCCAAACTTACCTTAGACACTGAATTGTTGAGCCAGAACCAATTGGGTTAGCCTACAATCCAGACTCTAACCTCTGAGCCTAATTAGGTCTTGCTAGATTGTGACTCGATCTTGACCCAGACTTAATCCTATTAGGCTGGTCAATTTAAGCATTGTTGATCCCATCTAACCAACTCTTGATTCTGTTTGATCAACTGCTTAGACCTAATTGAGCTACCCAAGCCCGAACCCAGTATTATGAATATAACTTAGATATGAAATTCTCAATTTTAGATCTAATTAATATTTCATAATCTTAATTCTTAATTAAGTTGGGTTCATAAACAAAATATGCACAATAAATCCTAGGGTTTCAGGATCTAGGATTTTGTAGAAAGTAAGTTTTGGATTTCTGATTAAGGACGAACGCGTAGCACCCCTACACGTCATAAGAACACCCCATCGGATGGGAGGAGAGGACCTTTAAACCCTTCTTTATTCTTATGATCGGACGGCCAAGAGGAACGCCTTAATCAAGAACATGTAATACTATAAAATAGTTTTAAACCCTAATCATGCCTTAATTCATATGACGGATGTTGGGTTTGACGAGTTCACCTTAACACTAATCTAGTCGGAGCTCAAGATAGAAGAATCCAATCACATAGGTAGCTGCACCGAGAGGTTCACTTTTAATTTTGATGGGTTGCCACCATATACTACTAGGTGTCACTAGTGGATTTTGGGAGTAGTTAGAATGATTTAGATGATCAATCATTCTAATTATATGAATCAGAAAAATTTTGGTCCATCGAAAGGTGTTTCGATGATAGAGATCGCGACATGTCTCATTATCGTATGCAACTGAACCTAACTGGGTCACACAAATAAAGATTTGAATCTGGATGTATCATTTAGGCTAATCTAATTTAGTTTATTTGAATAAGATCCAATTAGGTTCAAGAAAATCATGCTAGCATATAATTAAGCCTAACATTCTCCTTCTATAATCATTCTGGTTCGTCTTGGCTGAGCTAAATTTTTTGGACTCACTTAAAAACCTTATCTTAGTCTGACTGAAGCTTGTCTAGGTCAGAAAAAGATTATCCTAATTTATTAGATGGATTTAAGACAACACCTATCAATTTTTGTCAGCTGCCAATTCCTATTTTTGGACAATGGTCAATAATTGACCCTGGACACTTGGACAAAGGGCCATGTATCATGTGCTCATTGTAGAGCACCTGGGGCTCTTATCCCCCTACTAAAGGGAGAAAGAGAGAGGGCACATGCAAAGCACATGCCATCCTAGGCATGTGGCCCATGTGGATAAGGTAGGTGTCCCATGTAGATGGGACTCAAGGGTAATTTGATATGATCAAACACTAGGGCCCCAAATAGTTTGGGTTTATCTAGTGTTGGCAACACCTATATGGTTTTTTGAGAGACTCTCATTTGATTGGATTGGATGATATTATTCCATCAATCAGATTTAGATTTGAGTGAATAAAGGCCTCTGATTGGCTAGGATGATGTGGCACTGCATGGCGCAGTAGGGTCTATTTAAACCCTATCTGCGCCTAGGGTTTTAGTGTTTCTTTCTTTCACCATACTGCAAAGTTTTCCTCCTCTCTTCCATGCTTCTCTCTGATCCTCTCTCACCCCTCTCCATACCTAAGGAGTTAGGCATAAGTTCAAGAGAAGTCGAAAGAGTATTAGTACCCAGATCAAGAAGAAGGCAGCACTACTGAAAGAGAAGGCTACTGCTTCTTCAAAAAGAGCTTTGAAGAACTTCAAGATCAGATCAAGATCTAAATTTTAGAGCATTGATTCAGAAGGTCAAGACATCTAGATCCTATTCGAGTGGACTATGGTAGAAGCCAGGCACGTGCGTGGCTTGATCCAGAACCTTAGGAGCATCAGGATCATCATCAGGATAATCCGATTACCCAAAATAAAGTATGAAATTAAATTAAATTAAATTAAGTTTTATTTTAATATCAGATCTTTAGGATCAGATCTGAGATATCTTAGATCTAATTAATTTTTATAGAAAAAATAATTAAAATATTTTTTTAGATCCAATCAGATCTGAATGATTCTGTGCTGGAAAATATGTTTTTTTCTTTAGCTAGTATCAGAGCTAAGTTAGCAGTTCTTTTGATCTATTTTAGATCTGATTTAATTTTTATTTATGATCTAATATTGAAAAATTTTAGATATCACATTAGATGTGATTAGATCTAAAATCAAAAAAATTAAAAATTATATGATTTAGATCTATAATGCACAAGATGCATGACTAGACTTGGAATAGAATAGTTCTATGTGTAGTCTAGTATAATCATGTTGTTAATTTAATTAAATTTGATTTTAGATCTATTTTATTTCTATTTTTTTGATGTTATAATTATTATGACAAGATCTAAAAAAATAGAAAATATAATTTTTAATTTTTAATTTATTCATATGAGATATGGAAGATGCATACTTAGACTAGTTATAGGAATAGTTACTGTGACGATGCAGGCCTGCCATCTGTAGGGGAGCAGCGGGTCTGCGTGACACACAAAGACCTGAGTGCGGCGCATGTCGTCATAGCTTTTATGGCCGTGGGAAGCCGCAAGTTATTGCGGCTGCATAGCAAGCGGGACAGCACTATCGCGGTCGTGAGCAAGCGATGGTCGTAAGTCCGACTTGGCCCCGCATGGCACAGTGATGGCTGTTGCCTCCATTCATTCGACCCGAGGATTCGACCGGTAGACTAGCCTTAATTTTTTTTTTATTTTTTTATTTTTAAAAATTATAAAATTTAATTTAAAATATTTTTGATTTTAATCAATTTAAAAAAAATATAAAATCATGATTTTCATTTTTTAAAAATAGAATTCTATATAATTTGTTGAAAACTTTTACATGATTACGGTATGGATCCTGGGAGAACTCTGAGTACATATGTTAGATAATTTATACTTTTTATACTTAGAATAATGGCTTCAATATCAATGCAAAATTAAAATAAAACATACTTGCAATATACCATTATCTCACCAACAAAACGTAATGATCACGTACCCACGAATTATTAGATTCATACTTTTCGTGTTAGGCAGCTGGTCTTGTTCTCTCTCCCATCCTTTATCTTTATACCAACGAATGATGATGGAAAATCGTCACATTTTTTTTCTGAGAGTTGAAGAAAAGAGACCACGGGAAGCTATCTCTTTATATCTACACTTAAATCTTATCCCATCAGAAACTTAATCTTGATTAGAGTAGGAATTTCAGTCTAAGTCTTATATAATAGAATTTTTTTAAATTAATTGGACTCTCCATAATTGATTTCAGGACTTGATCTAATGAGGTTAACGACTAAGTGATAATTAGGCCACAATTAAGGAGTTAAATCAATATACTGTATGTTAATTTGAAAATAATTGCATGAAGTATATGGTTGAGAATATGAATCTAAAAAATATATCTACCCCAGAAGGAAGATAGATTTTAAAGATTATTTATTTGGTATACGGATTGTGTGGCTCGTAGAGATCTATTTGTCCGATAAGATGGATTTTTCAATGGTTACATATTCTCTTAAATTTTATTCAACTTGACAATGTTTAGAGTCTAATTTGTATATATAAGTTCTCCACCCAAAGGGGAGTTTATGATAAGCAACAATTGGGTTCTATCTATTTATTTATTGCCTCGTTCAATTGATCTTGTTGGCAATTATGTGGTAACAGTTTTCTTTTGCCGTTGAACAACATGAAACAATGCACCAATTAAAGTCCTGATCGGTTCCAATTTTAAAAGGTGGAGGCAAAGACATTGAGTTTGCTTTGGTATAAGTTATAGATTATGAATTTGGCTCTACGTTGATAAATGATACCATCTGAAACCTATGTGAAATAAGATGTAACGAGATGAGTGTTGAGAAAACATGGCACTAAGTTTAGAATGAAAAAAATCTAATCCGCCTAAGCCATGATTGCACTGAAAGAGATCGATTGCAGAGCACCTTCTTAGTGGTTTATGCGGTGAGCTGCTACGCAGAAATCAATGGAATGCAAGAATTTCTAATGCTGTGGAGAGTGGTATCAATAGGTATTCAGCAAGGCGGAGGCTTGTCAGATGTTGATGAGTGATGCTGACTAACATTAAAAGTATAGATTAGGATTTAGTGACTCAGGTATTCACAGTGGGTACTTGAGAGAATTCTATTGAAATGGTGTAGTTGTTCCAGTGTTTAAGCCTCAAGGCCTATAAATTTCCTCTTCCTGATGATTTTGTTGTTCATATGGCCCTTCCTAATTTTTCTACCATCTGACTTTAGCCAAATGTAAGGATAGCTATAATACCAGACACAGTCTTGGAATGTGAATTTCTGATTTCAAAATATGTGGTCAAGGAGAGAAGTTGAGAAGGCAAATGGAGTGAATCAGCCCATTTATTTCCTGGCATAGTTCCATCTTTTGTGGCTAAGAAGAAGGAAAAATTTTAAAGAATCAAATCTCGTAAGTGTCGTAAACCCGATAAAGATCAACAATTTCAAGAAGGAAAGGGTGAGGATCAGAAACAGGCTTATATAGTAATCAGGATATAGAGTTTCGATGTTATCATTGCAGAAAAAGGGTCACAAAAGAGCTTAGCGTAATTATAGTTTTAAGGGGCTGGATAAGAAAAGAAAAATAAAGAACAAAGATTGTATGTGCTTCTGTGGGCTTATATTTATTTTGAGGTTATGCAAAATTTTGGGTGATATTGGTTTCTGTTCGATTCATTTGTGGTTGATAGTGGTGATACTATCTTATGGTTGTGCAACTGACTTTACAGGGGCTAACAAATTCTAGAAGGAGCCAGTCAGAGGGAATCAAAGGTTAAAGTTTAGAAGTGATATCGGAAGTTAAGTCAAAATATGTGGGAATGTTTGGTTCTTGCAATTGATTCAGATTTTTAGCTTAATTTTGAATAATATTTTTTATGTACCTTCTTTTAAAAGGAATTTTAGTTTCTCTTTCTTTACTTGACAGCTGGATATTATTTTACTTTTTGGAATTAAAAAGGTTAACTTAATTTATGACTCAAAGTTATTTGGTGGTGGGTAATTTTATCTGATTGGACGTATATAATTATATCTTTATGCTTCTAATGGTTTATGATTCTTTGGTTTTATAATATTGAGAAAAATATGACTAAAAAGACCTTTGATCAAGGAAAATCTCAGTTGTTGTGGCATAAACATTTAGGCGCATATCTCTACAGAACGAGTTGGAGAGATTAGTGAGGCAGAAATCCCTTCATTCTTTTTGATTCAGGTGATTTGAAAAATCTTGTAGATGTGTGAGAGAAAAATTGAAAATAAAAGGAAAGGAGTCACTCGTAGTCAGAATCTATTAAAAATAATACTACAGATATTCAGTGGGCCTTACTCAGCTTTCATTATATGAGAAAATAGATTATTTTATTATCTTCATTGATGACTTTTCTCGATATGGTTATGTTTACTTGTTAAAGAAAGGCTGATGCTTTTGATGTATTCAAGTATTTTCGAACTGAAATTGAAAAATAATTTGTAAGTAATTCAAGATAGTAAGATCAATCGAGGTGGTTGAGTATTATGGAAAGATATACTAAAATTGGATAATAATTGGGATTTTGCTAAATATTTATAGGAATGCAAATTGTCGTCCAATATATAATGCTTGTGAGCCCTAAACAGAAACGGTGTTCAGAAATGTACAATCATACACTCAATGAAATGAAAGGAGCATGATGAGTAGATCTACTTACCTAAGTGATTTATAGATGAAACCATTAAAATAGAACTTATATCTTGAATCGTGTGCCCAGAATCAGCATCTAAAACACCTTTTGAGTTATGGACATGCAGAAACTAGTTTGATCATTTTCAGTTATGGGGGTTGTCCTACTGAGATAAAAATTTATGATCCTTTCAGAAAAAATGGAAATCCAAAATCACTAGATGCTATTTTATTGGGTACCCTAGTTTTCCCCCTTCAAAAAGGGTATAGATTTTATAGTTCTATCTCTGGCACTAGAGTTTGTTGGAATCTCAGACAGCTAATTCTTTGGAAACTAGATGTTGCTAAAGAAAAGTAGTTCTCAATCCTTTGAAAGGATGAAGCCAAGTATTTGTTTCAATACCCATATCTAATTTTGGAATGACAACTTTATGGAAGCGTGATAGACAAGAAAGTACGCAAGAAGTGGAACCGTAGCAAATTTGGCCAATTACTGTTATAGCCCTATGTATGAGATTTCCTCCAAATGAGCTAATTTAGAAATGCCTTGAGAAGATGCCCAAAAGAGAAAGGAGATCAGAATTTTTCAATGAATATTACATCTATCTTGGAGAAGGAAGAATATAACATTAGTCAATGAATGTGGTACCCAGCACTTTAATGAAGCCTCAATAACATCTAGTGGATAAATGGTTGGAGGATGAAAGATGAGTAAGTCCATGTCAATAATAAAGTTTGGGGATCTTAGTTGATCTTCTTAATGGCACCACTAATTGGTTGTAAATGGATATTGCAAGACGTAAGAAATTAAGTAGTGAAAATATAAAAAGATTCATGAGGCTAGATTAGTTGCTAAGTGGTTACCACAGTTTCTACAAAGTTCTTTCAGAGTAATTATTGGTCATATGGTGGCTCATTATGATTTGGAACTTATCAAATGGATGTTAAAATAGCTTTCCTCAAATGGAAGATTTAGTGAGAAAGTAATGTATGAGTCAGCCTGAGGGATTTTAAAGCAACTGGTAAAGAGCACATGGTATGGCAAATTAAAGAGGTCTATCTATGGTCTCATGCAGCATCCCATCAATGTATATAAGTTTGTAAAGTGGTGACATTCTTGTGATTTTGAAGAAATAAGTTTTGATCAGTGTTATTTATATGAAGGTCAGTGAGAGCAAATTATTATTTTAATTCTTTATGTAGATGATTATTTTTAATTTACCAGTTACTAACTACAATAAAGGGCTATGAGCAGCGGTTTCGTAATCCGCTGTCATAATTCCAAAAAATCTCTGTCTATAGGTATGAGAGTGGTTTATTTAACCCCTGCTACTGAAGCCATCAGCGTAGCTTTTGACAGTGGTTGTTTGAACACTGCATAGATAGCCTATTGCAGATAAGTTTTTAAACATTGCATAATCGATCTATAGCATGGTTATGTAACTGCTGGCCTAGGTTATCTATAGCAGGATCGATCTTATAGCGGCGGTTATGTAACTGCTAGCATAGGTTAATCTATAGTAGTGGTTCATAACTAACCGCTACAATAGGTAATTTTATAGTAGTGGATTTTTTTAACACTGTTGCCATAGATCTAATACAGCGGTTGGCCATCGTTTTTTTGCACCAGGAGATCTATAGGCAGCGGTTGGCAATGGATATGATAGTGGTTTTATAAATCACTGCATAGCGATCTTAAATAATTAAAAAATTAAAATTTTTATTTTTTTTAATATATTTTATTGATAATAATAGATATATAATATGAGAAAATATAATAAATATAAAATTATTTCTAAAATACTAAATTTTATTATCCGAATAAAATTTATTAATAATTATTTTTAAAAAATAAAATACATCAAAAAAATTTTTAAATCTACATCATCGTCGTCATCATCGAGAATCTGAGCCGGAGCCGAGCTGCGCTGAGTTGGGAGTCGAAGTTGGAGCTGGAGTCGGGTTTGGAGTCGGAGCTGGAGCTGGAGCTAGAATGCGGGCCAATATATCCTAAAAGGTCGTGACTCAAACAACGCACTGAGAATCAACATCATGTTTTTAACATATGTCCTTCAGATGAGAATGCGCGCTCTTCAGTCCGATCTGTCCGTATTGCAATATGAATCTTTCCGTGCCAATGCCTCCTTAAGCTCCTCCGTTTGATGACATGAAGTCTGTGAAGAGATCTCGTCTCGGATCGTAGTCTCGACGTGTGTCCGGCCTATATTGGATCCTTCCAGAGTGCTCAAGGCCAAGATCTAAAGATAGATGTATCATTGAGGCGCTAGAGGTATGCTGGGCCTCGCTTGCGAGCGCATCTAACTGATCCTGGTAATTATAAATTAAAATAAAATTTTATAAAAAATACTATTAATACTATCATATATACTAATATATTTAATAGCTTACAAATATGCCCAATCACGACGTTCATTCGCTGCCATCTTGTCCGTGCAGCTGGATCAAAAGATCTCGCTATGGCTGGACATTACTCCATCTCTCATCAGCTATAATAAAAAATAAATTTATTAAAAAGATGATAAAAAAATATGAATTTAATTTATTAGTAAGTTAGATATAATTATCTTTCCTATGCACATGATGGTCATAGACCTCGTGGCTAGAGTGTGCGTATATCTGACTGCCGATTCTACACCAGTTTTGATGAAAGATAATCTAACAAGTTTTTTAAATAGAATAATAAATATTTTAAAATAATTTAAATAAAATTTAAGTATATTAAAAATTTAAAAAGTTAAAGAATTTACCTGATACTTCTGGCTTCTTCCAGTGTCTAACGCATTCTCTCTCCCTGACGTCGGAGGACAGTCTTGTTATCTTAGAAAACAAGCTCCTCTAGAGTGTCTCATCAATAGCTCGAGCTATCCTCTAATGGAGCTTGACTTTGTAATCCAGGTATAAACTTCTTCGATCTTCTCAGATCGGACATCTCGAGCCCTCTATGATTTGAAAAAGTCATACTCCTCTGGCACAAAAGTTATCAAAATCAGTTATAGAAATTATTTTAATCAAACATATATAGTATACAATATAATAAAATGCTAAATATAACTAAGATGTGTATACTTAACCATATCTTCCTCTTCATACCATTTTTGATGGCAGCATCCATCAAAATGCCAATTTTTGGGCTCTACGGGAATGATATCGACCCTCCAAGCACTCCAAAAGAAATGCATCTCTCATGCGATAATCTCTACCGACCTTCCCACCTTTCCGCATCGTAAATAGACCATCCCTAATGTGGTAGTATCACACATGTGCCATACTATGGGTATGAATATCCAGCTTGATGATGCACCTTAATAGATGCTCATATAATTATAATATATAAATCTATATAAATAAAGTTGTGCTAATATATAAAAATGTAAACACTCAGATGCTACGTAGTAGCATATGTCTAGATATGGACGATGGTAGAGGCTCAGTTATCGGTGGAATAGATACGCTGTGGAGTAGATTCGTCGGTGGAGTAGATGTGAGTGGAGGTTTTGAGCAATTCGATGTCGAGATGGACGGAAATGCTCCGACTGTCCTCGGATGCTAAACTGGTGCATAACCATCGAGAGACAGAGTGAAAGCTAGATGGCATTTCGATGCATCATGACCTACAAGCATTATGAACATTAATCAATATAATATATGAACAATAATATTAGTATAGCTCAATAAATAGTCTCTAATATGTACACTAATCAATTGACTAGTCTATCGTTATGCATGGTAATAAACAAGAAGCAACAAAATATAAACATCTTAAAAATTATTATGGCAATAAATTCTATAACATGAATTACATTCATAAAAAATTAAGGATGAGCCACAGTTGTAGATTTCGATCTCTTACTTGAACCTTGGTGTTAATCAGAAATCTGAAAGAGAACAAAGTAGACGTATGGTTTAGCACCTTAGGGCTTAAAGTGGAACCTTAGAGAGACATATCAAATTCTATTCGCTTAGCAGCATCAGCTGGCTCCGTCCTGAGACATCCAGCTCGGACCTCTGCCCAGTAGCTTGATCATGCGCACGAGCCGGCTCGCTGTGTGCCATTCTGGGCACCAGCGATCAACTCCCTCTTTCCTCTCTCGATCTCTCTGCCGACAGATGGCAACCCCATCCCTTCCTCTCTCACTCTCTTTGATTCTCCCTCGATCTCCCTCATTGGACCATCCTCCCAGTGATGCCGGTGAGGTCGGACGCTCTTCCTTCCTCTCTGCCGCTCTCTGATCTCGCTGTTCGCCCCCCCCCCCATCCTCTCGTCGATGCTTCTCATCAGCGAGGCGAACCCCCTCCCTCTAATGATGGCGACGAGGCTAGACCCCTCACTTCCAATGATGGCGCAAGGTTTGGATCCTTCTTGCTCCTTCCCTCTTCGATCTCCCTCATCGACGAGGCTGGGACCCTCCTCCTTCCTCCCTCCCATTGATCTCCTTGCCGACAGTGGTGCCCGACGCTGCCTCTCTCAATCTATCGATTTCTCTCCATCAGTCTCTCCTTTCTTAGTTTTCGGATTCCCGAAATCGGGTTTCGTCTTTTGAGATCCATTAGGGATTTTGAAATCTGAATAGTTCAAGTACAAGATCATCGGGTATTCCGAGTTTGGATCAATACAATAACTTAAAAATTGGGTTCGGATCTGAATATCTAGGTTCGATCAAAAACTATAGCATAACAAATTAATTATAATAGTTTTATAATAAATTTTTATAATATTTATTATAAATATTTTATAAATTATTATAAATATATATATAATTATAATAATACTATAAAATTAAAAAAATTATATTTGCGGCTATTAGGAGAGTGGTCGCATCGAAAGCTTCGAGGGTCGCCAGCGATGACGCTAGAAGAGGAGATGGTACTAGAGATACTAGCGAAATAAAAGCAAGAATAATGAGATAGATGAAAGAGAGAAAGAGGAAAGAGAGAGAGCAGGGATGGTCGGCGCAGATGGGGCGCAGGGGGAGGGGGCATAAGAATTCGGGAGATACAGTGATCGGAAGGATGCGATCGAAGGAGGAGTGATGGAGGGTGGAGGGGTTCCGGGTGGGGTGGTGGGGAGGGATGGTCGGGAATGGGGGGGCTGGAATGTGGGGGTGCAGGTGGCGGCGGAGGGCGAGCGCGAGAACGTGGATGGGGGGAAGGAGGGGTCGGCATGAGCCGTGAGTAACGTCCGGGGGAGGGGTGGGGGGGCCAGGTGGGGGATGGTGGGAAGGGGTAAGCCGGAGATGGGGGGCTGGCAAGGATGGAGGAGAGGGCGAACCGAGGATAGGTAGGAAGGAGGGGCAGTCGGAAGGAAGGAATGGGGGGCCGGGTGGGGGTGGTGGTGGTGGGGAGGAGCGGCCGGGATTGGGGGAAAGAGGGGCGGCCGGGATGTGGAGAAGGGAGGGGCGGCCGGGGATGGAGGAAAGGAGGGGCGACCGAGGGAGGGTGGGGGGTGGGGCATTGGATAGGGGGTGGCGGAAAGGGGCGATTGGGATGAGGGGCTGGAAGGGGGAGGGGGGAAGGAGAGGGCGGCATCGGTCAAGGGGGAAGGAGGGGTGGTGCTGGGTGAGGGGGAAGAAGCCTCACCGACGGACGGAGAGAGGGGAGAATAAAGAGAGATCGAGCCGTGCTGAAAGAAAAGAGAATTTAAAAATTTTTATCTACCTATGGCAGCGGGTTTTAAAATTCGCTACCTAGATCTATGGCAGCCAATTAATTCACAAATCGTTGCCATAAATCTTTGGCATGGTTCTTACGCTGCTGTGATCTATAGCAGACATTTATGATAACTGCCTATCGTAGGTAAAAATATTTTTTTTTATTTTTTTAAATATTAATATAATTTTAAAATTTAATATCTATATTTCATTGTTCATTATCTAAATAATTACATTAGAGTATCGTCAAAGGCCGCATACGAATCACGATGGCCTTCGGCTTTATCGATTAGAAAAATCGATTTCGATGATCAGAACGATGATGCAATTGTTTGATAGATGAAGATATTCGGTGGATCAAAATATCTGCAATAATGATTCGATAATGTTTGTAGCAACCGTCAAAGTTTTTCTTCAATCGATCTCATTATTATAGTCAGTTTTAGTATGAAATAATTTTGACCGTAAATAGACCACACAAGTGCTCAAAGAAGTTTAATGGACCAATTATAGATAATTTTTATAAATGATCTTTAATTATAATTTTAAATATTTTATATAATAATGATGTAAAATTCAAATTATTTTCATATAAACTGTTCAATGTTAAACAGATAATTGTAAAAGTAGAGCATACACCAAGTGAAGTTTCCCAAAATGGTTATCAAAGACGTATTAGTTTTAGATCGTTCTTCATTCTCACAGAGTTGAATTTTATTAATCCCACCATAAAAAAAGATAAAATAGTAATCAAGTCATTTATAAAAAAATTACTCCAAACCAACACCCAACATATTGGATACCATTTGAAGATCCTTTTGATCACTCATTTATTCATTTAACGATCGAATAAATCTATACTAAATGACCCAAGATAACGATAATGGAATTGAAGTAAAACTTTGATAGTATGCTACAAAAATATCATCGAGATCATATTTAATAGTTTTTGAATCTCATCGGATAGGTTTTCAATTCTATCATAAAAGATCATCGCATCATCATTCGTGATCATCGAAATCAAAATTTTTTATCGATGAACTAGGGCCATCGGATCGAGCGATCTTTTGCCAATGATACCTTTATGAAATTATTTAAGATAATGAATGAATGAAGATGGATATTTAAATTTTAAATATATAATATTTA
>QRFJ01002643.1:126900-189065 GCA_006176705.1 Cocos nucifera
AGGCGCCTAGGAGTCCTTGTTGGACAAGGACTCCATCTCCTTTTTGGATTCCAATTAGAGTTCTTCCTAAGAACCAACTTTGACTGGTCTTAGGCACCCTCTAAGGAGGAATCCAGGGGACTCTATTCCCACCAATCAGATTTAGATCTGATTTCACAAAGGGTTGTGATTGGTTGGGAAGAAGAGGAGTTGGATCACAGTTAGTCTATAAATAAGACCCTGCGCCCAACTCAAAGTAATGATTGAATCAATTCCCCATGCCCCAAGGCTGCCTCTCCCCTCCTTCCTCCATGCCAAACCACCTTCTCCCCTTCCTCTCCACGTCCAAAAGGAGTTTTGGACCTTGGTTGGTGCGATCCAGATCAAAGAAAGGCGATCAAAAGCAAGAAGGCTGCACTGCTGCAAAGGACGACTGCTGATCTTCAAAAGGAGTTTTGAAGATCCTCCAGATCAGATCCAGATCTGATTTTTGGAGATGTGATAGAGAAGAAGAGGATCTCCTAGATCCAAGCCTGAGTGGATACCGGTAGAGGCCAGGCGCTTGCGTGGCTAGATCCAGAACCTTCCGCTGCAATACAGGATCATCAACGGGTAATAGGATTACCCAAATCAAGGTAAATTAAATTTGATTTAATTTATCTTATTTTATTTTATTTATTAAAATAATAAGAATTCAGATCTGAAAATATCAAGATCTGATTAGATCAAAGAAAAAAATTTTTGAAATATATCTCTTGATCTGATCAGATCTGAACGAACCTGGACCGAAAAATCAGGATTTTCCCTTCAACTGGTATCAGAGCCATGGTTCTAAAAGTATTTAGATCTAATTTTAAATTTATTTTAATTAAAAAATAAAGTGATTTTAGATGTCACATGAGATGTGATCAGATCTGAAATCAGAAAAAATTAAAATTAAATGATTTGGATCTAAGATTAGAAAATATGCATGACTAGTTCTAAAATAGAATAGTTCTATAGAATAGTCTTGCATGTTTTTGATTTAATCTGATTAAATCATATTTTAGATCTATTTATTTACTATTTTTTGATATTATAATGGTTATAATAACATCTAAAAAATAGCAAATAAAAATTATTTAATTTTAAATATCATATGAGATATGATTGATGCATGTCTAGACTAGTTGTAGAATAGTTCTACATAATTGTCTAGATTAGAATTTATTTTGATTAGATCAATTTAAATCTAATTTTTTAGATTATTATGAGATAATTTAGATCTAAAAATATGCATGATTCGATACATGAGATGTATGCAAAATATGCCATGATTAGATCTAATTTGTATATGAGATATATGATATAGATCTAAAACTGTTTTGTAGTATTGCATGTTCCTGATTAAGGCGTTCCTCTTGGCCGTCCGGTCATAAGAATGAAGAAGGGTTTAAAGGCCCTCTCTTCCCATTCGATGGGGTGTTCTTATGATGTGTAGGGGTGCTGCGTGTTCGTCCTTAATCAGAAACCCAAAACTTACTTTCTGCAAAACCCTAGATCCTGAAACCCTAGGATTTATTGTGCATATTTTGTTTATGAACCCTACTTAATTAAAAATTAAGATTATGGAATATTAATTAGGTCTAAAATTGAGAATTTTCAGATCTAAGACATATTCATAATACTGGGTTCGGGCTTGGGTAGCTCAATTAGGTCTAAGCGGTTGATCAAACCGAATCAAGAGTTGGTTAGATGGGATCAACAATGCTTAAATTGACCAGCCTAATAGGATTAAGTCTGGGTCAAGATCGAGTCACGATCAAGCAAGACCTAATTAGGCTCAGAGGTTAGAGTCTGGATTGTAGGCTAACCCAATTGGTTCTGGCTCAACAATTTGGTGTCTAAGGTAAGTTTGGCACATACGACCGACTGGATTTTTAATTGGAAGCTACTCGACCTGAATGCATTCTTGTACGAGTTAATGGCATATTCCTTCCACCGGTCTCACTTACCTGGCCATATCTGTTGACACAGTTCTGATCTGAGGTGGTCAATAATCCGAGCTAACCCATGCCACTAGGTTAGTCATAATTGTTATGACTATGACAAGTCTAGTTTAATGAGACCTGAATCAATTCTCCCTAAGAAAAGATTAAGTCTGAGGTCTTCCACCATTGTAGATGTGCGGGCCCTTCCCGGGGTTGATTGTTCTCGGCTGGATACAGTGGCTCAGTTGCACCGGGAAGATGCAACCATGTCTATTAGGCATTGGATGCTATGGGCTGGAGGATGAGTTGGGCTCAATATTTGGATACGGTGAGAGACTCAATTAGAAACTCAGTCTATGCAAATGGTGGGTCTGACTTAACTAAGGAGTGGATCAATATTCCGGATACGGTGAGATTCATGAATTAGAGACCAAGTTTGGGTGCACCATGATTAGAGAATCATTGAACAAGAGTTGTTCACTCATTGGCTAACCCATCACCAATAACTGTTAGGTGAGGTGATGAGTCAGTTGGTGAGACCGCACCACCCACTAGAAATCATTAATCATGGAGATTTTTGCATCTCTACAGAGGGAGTGTAGGGATCCGAGAAAATAGTGGGAGCTAATTTGTTTAAAAATAAAATTCCTAAATAAATTGGTCAAGTCAAAATTACAGTATCTAACTAGAATCTTTGACTCTCTACAGGAAAAATGTCTGCGTCCAACATCCAACCCATTGGCACGTATCCTGGACACACATAGACTGACTGGACCCAATTATAAAGATTGGCTCAGGAACTACAAAATTAGTTTTGGGTTCGAGAAGTTAACCCATGTTATTGGACCAGGACCCTCCCACCTTACCAGCCCGTCCATCCATTGAACAGAGAGCGTCTCTGGAAAAATGGATAGACGAAGATAATAAGGCCAGATATTACATGTTGGGCTCGATGTCTGATGAGCTCCAGCGCCAACATGAAGATATCGGGACTGCTCGCCAAATGTTGGCTCACCTGCAGGAGATGTTTGGTGAACAGAGTCGCGCAGCCAAATATCAAGTCACGAAATGACTTTTTAACCCTAAAATGCGTAAGTCTATCACTGGTACTACATGAGAGATTTATTTTAGTTTGATAGATTGCCACCATAACTACTAGTGTCCTGTAATTTGGCAATACATGATTAATAATATTTATTTCAAAAAAGTTTGATCCATGGAAGGTGTTCGTGAGTCAATGATAAGATATGACATATATCCTTACTATATGAAACTGAACCTAATTGGGGCACACAAACAAGGTTTTGGATTTGGATATTATCAATTGAACTAATCCAGTTCAATTGATTTGAATTAGATTCAACTAGGTTCAAGAAAATCATGCTAGCACACGATTGAGCCAAATGTTCTCCTTCAACAATCATTAAATGTTGTCTCGACTGAACCAAATGTGTTTGGGCTAACTTAGGTACCTTTACTTGGTCTGATTGAAGCTTATCCAGGTCAAAAAAGGATTGTGTTAATTTATGAGATAAATTTAAGACAACACCTGCCATTTTCCATCACCTGCTAATTCTTGTCTTTTGACTTTGGTCAAACGTTGACCTTTAA
Organism: Cocos nucifera; assembly: GCA_006176705.1. Classification (NCBI taxonomy): domain Eukaryota; kingdom Viridiplantae; phylum Streptophyta; class Magnoliopsida; order Arecales; family Arecaceae; genus Cocos; species Cocos nucifera. The sequence goes on from QRFJ01002643.1 coordinate 130,461, forward strand.
ACTTAGACATCTGCCCATATGTCACGCACCCATAGGAGAGCAGATGGGGGTTTATCCTCCTACTAGAAAGAGGAAAGGAGGGGGCACGCACCTAGGGAGGCGTGTTTCCAAGGATAATGACGTCAAGAGTCCCATACAGATGGAACTCCAGGTTGCTTCATGGAATAAACTTAGGTGGCACCTAAGACTCTAGTTTAATCAATTTTTGGTGCCACCTAAGGATGTTTGAGAGGGGCTCTCATCTAATTGGATCAGGTGATGTCATCCCATCAATCATATTTAGATTTGATTACATGAAGAGACTTGATTGGTCGGGATGATGTGGTACTGCATGGCGTAGCAGGATCTATATAAACTCTATCTGCGCCTAAGTTTAGAGAGGTTCTCCCCTTGCCCATGCCACATAGCCATCTCCCCCTCTCCTCCATGCCTACCTATAATCTTCTCTCTCCTCTCCACGCCCAAGGAGCTTTGGGCTTCATGATAAGTAGTAAAAATATACTAATAAAAGTATTAAATTATAAAATAAATTAATCTATTTTATTAAAAAATTAATACTTTTATTAATCTTATGTAGGAAAGAAGGCCACCAATGTGAAGATCTCATTTTTTTGGTTCTGATAAAAAAAATTTCAGGCAAAACGGACTTCAAACGAGCCCAGAATTGAATTTCAAAAAAAAAAAAAAAAAAACCGTCGATGCAACGCTGACGTCAGGATGACGTCAGCATTTTTTGCGGCGCACGGTGGACCATCTGAAGGGTAATTCGAGAATTTCATAGCTTAAAGCGCGCGCTGATTGGCTGAAGAACGCGGCGGTCCATGCAACACCGGGCTCGCGCACGATCCACGGAGGGCAATTTGGGAATTCTGGCTGATCCAACGGGCGGTTTTCACTGAAGCTTGATCGGACGGACGAGAAGAAGGCGCTGATGGACGGCATCCGCAGCTCCCGATCGAGATCCAATGGTCGAGATTCATCCCGACATAAAACTAAAGGTCTGAAGGCTTATTTCAACGCGATCGGACGGTCCAGATTCGATCCAACGATCGATCCAATGGCTGAGATTAAATCCGACTTGATCTGGGTTATTTTAAGGGGTTTTTGAGTGATTTTTGGACCGTTTGATCACCATCCAACGGTCAGAATTATCCAGATCTTAATTTGAGTTGTTTTGGGAGTCTTAAACCTAGTTTTTGATGGAATTTGAGGGGAAATCAAATTCTTTATCTATAAAACCTATGGTTGTCGTACAAAAAAAAGAGAGAGAGAGAAAAAGAGAGAGAAGAGAGAGAGAGAAGAGAAAGAGAGAGGGAGAAAGAGAGAGAGAAAGAGAGAGGAGAGAGATAAAAAAAAGTGATTTGTGAGAAAATCAAAAAAGGGTTTTTTTTGATTTTTCTTCGACGATCAAGACATCGATCAAGGAGCCTCTTCTTCTTCGCCAAGTTCTCCACATCAAGAGCAGCAGACAATCAATTTCAGCAATCAAACAGTCTAATTTCTTCTATGCTTTTTATTTTATTTGCTATTTTTGAATTTGTTATCATGAACTAAATTTTATTTTACTAAGGCTAAGGTGTAGCCACTCTTTTGATGCAATATTCAGTGTGATTTATTTTTAAATTTTATTCATGAGGAGTATATAAATCTGATCTTAATGCTTTTAGATTACTGGCCATCTTCTAATTGATCTGATGAACATAGATGTTACGGACCAAGTACATCTATGTTAATGCTTCTTGATTATATACCTTGTATTATGAATCAAATTAGAATTCATATGCATGCGGAAATTTTAGTGCGCTTTGGACGCAGCGTATTTTAATTAGAGGGTTTCACAAAACCTAATGCATTAATATTTATTTAAATTACACCTGGACCAAAGGGATAATTAATAAATATTAATAGTTTTGCTATGCCTGGACCAAAGGGTAGTGAATAAATTAGGAGACTCCACCATCACATGAAATAAAATTAATCTAAAAATCTGAATATTGTATTGACTGAGTTGGTGAACCGATTGCCTTAGTAATCCATTGCTCTTGAATTTAAAACCCTAATAATTTACACTCTCTCTATTTAATTAAAAACTTTTAATTATTTTTTTTTAATTTTTTTTAATTTCTTATTCTCATAAATCGATCTTCTAAATAAAGCATAGGAAAGAGCTTTTCAGTACTTATTTTCCAATCCTCTAGGGATGATACTCTACTCATTCACTTTATTACTTGATCGACTGGTGCACTTGCCATAGCTATAAATTAGCACGCATCAAGTTTTTGGCGCCGTTGCCGGGGATTGTGTCTAAAATAATATTAAAATTTTGATCCTAGCTTTACTTTAGAAATTTATTTTTAATTTTTATTATTAAAAAAAAAAATTTTTAGTGCATGACACGTACTGGACATAGTAACTTACTACCTTTAGATCCAGAAATTGAAAGAACCATTAGAAGACTACAACAAGAGAGAAACATGGCAGCTGAAGATCCTAACGACATCAATCTAAGGATTGGATATGGCGACTGAAGGACAGCATGAAGCTATTCGATCAGTACATCATCCATTAAATGATTACATCACACCATCTGTAGCCGATGCAGCTTCGAGCATCAGGAGACCGCCTGTACGAGCAAACAACTTCGAAATCAAAGCCGACGATGATCCAGATGATTCAATCAACTGTCCAATTCAGTGGACACATGCATGATGATCCGAATGCCCATATTTCTAATTTTCTTGAACTTTGCGATACTTTTAAAATTAATGGGGTGTCGGATGATGCTATTAGATTAAGGTTATTTCCTTTCTCTTTACGGGATAAAGCTAAAAATTGGCTTCATTCTCTTCCTGCAGGTTCTATCACAACTTGGGATGTCCTAGCCCAAAAATTCTTAGCCAAGTACTTTCCACCTTCCAAAGACTGCTAAGATGCGCAACGATATCACTTCTTTTATGCAGATGGACATGGAGACACTATATGAGGCTTGGGAGCATTTCAAGGAACTGCTGAGGAGATGTCCACATCATCAACTATCCGTATGGCTTCAGGTACAAACTTTCTATAATGGTTTATCTCCTACTAATCGATCTATGATTGATGCAGCAGCAGGAGGAACCATTAATCGAAAAATGGAGGAAGAAGCCTTCGATCTGATCGATGAGATGGCATCAAATAGCTATCAATGGCAGACAGAGCGCATGATGCCAAAAAGACTAGCAGCTGTGCAGGGAGTAGATTGCGTGCCAACCTTTACTAGCTGAAATTGCAGCCCTTAGAGCCGAAGTCAACAACTTAAAGGGAACAGCTATGCATGTTCAGAGCATTACTTGTGACCTATGTGGAGGAGGACACGATACGAGCAATTGCCAGACAGGTAATCCTTTTGCTAAAACAACTGATACAGCTAATTATATTGGTAATTTTTTCAGGCCGCAACAAAACAATCCCTACTCCAACACATACAATCAAGGGTGGAGGCAGCACCCAAATTTCTCATGGAGCAATCAAAATGCAGCACAACAGCCACCCCCGGGATTCCAAGTACCTGAAAAGAAGTCCAACATGGAAGAGCTGATGGTCAAATTTATGCAAAACCAAGAAGCAACTATAAAAAATTTGGAAGCCAAACTTAGGCAGGACCAAACAGCAGCAATTCGAAACTTGGAGATGCAAATAGGTCAAATGGCTAAGATAATCTCCGAGAGACCTCAAGGATCCTTGCCAAGCAATACGGAGACAAATCCAAGGGAGCAAGTCAATGCTATCACCCTAAGAAGTGGTACAAAGCTGGAGGAGCCACATCAGAAGAAAGAGACTGAAGAGCCAACTACAAATAAGGAACCATCAACTCAAATTCGTCAGTCACCAAAACAACCAGCAGATGGATGGTCTCCAGGTATACGATTTGCTGATCCAAATGTGAAGCCCTACGTGCCGCCACTACCATTCCCAGAGAGACAAATACAGCATCCAGATAAGGAATTTTCTAACTTTTTCAAAATTTTAAAGAATTTACATATTAATATTCCTTTTGTAGATGCTATTACTCAAATGCCCAGGTATGCCAAGTTTCTCAAAGAAATCTTAACAAATAAGAAAAAGCTGAAGGAGCATGAGAGAATAAATTTGAATGAAGAATGCTCAGCAATACTTCAAAATAAATTACCACAGAAGCTAAAAGATCCAGGGAGTTTTACTATCCCCTGCATTATTGGTGATTGTAGTTTTGATAAAGTTTTATGTGATTTAGGAGCAAGCATTAATCTCATGCCTTTTTCTATTTTCAGGAAGCTGGGTCTAGGAGAACCAAAGCCTACCACTATTACTCTTCAATTAGCCGACAGATCCATTAAATATCCAAGAGGTATAGTGGAGGATGTCTTGGTAAAGGTAAACAAGTTTATTTTTCCTGTTGATTTTATTGTTCTTGATATGGAAGAAGATTATGATGTACCCCTTATTTTAGGGAGACCCTTTTTAGCTACTGGAGGAGCTTTAATAGATGTTCAACAAGGAAAATTAATTCTTAGAGTCCAAGACGAACAAGTTACTTTTAATATTTTCAAAGATACTAAACATCCTGATGATAATCAAACTTATTTTTCTAATTGATATTATTGACAATTCCATTATATGAGAATTCTGTAGAAAATAGGTTTGAGACTATAAAAGCGAGCAATGTCAAATTGAAAGAAGACTCGATCAAACATGAAAGTATTCCAATTGAAGTGGCACCAGATTGATCCACTTTAGAACTCAAAGAAAGTCAAGCTGAAGACTATAAATCAGAACTACTAGATAGGTTGTTTCTTTTCTTTTTAGTTTTGATCATTTTTTTTCTTTTATTTTTTTTAGTAATTTGTTGTTGCTCTTTTACTGCTTCTGGTGTGTATTTTTCAATTTTGCAGAAAAATCAATGAGAAGCTCAAGCAAAATTTCAAAGCTCCAAAGAACCAGACTGAACCAAATCAGGTGTATTCCTTCCTATCCTTTATTGCACCCTTTATTTTTCTTTCTCCTTTAAGGCAATGTAGAACAATAAGTTAATAAAAAAAAAAAAAAAAAAAAACCATGTGTCAAGAAGAAAATCTTGAGCAAGATAAACTGGATAAGTGATAAAAGATAGAATTATTTGCTAATGAATGTAATGAGTTAAAGAAGTAGATTAGTTGGTCAACTTTTAGCAGCCTACTTAGGTCATTAAAAGATTATTAGCACTTTTTAATTGCACATGCACACTAACAAGGCAAAGTAGGTATTGATTATAAGGCCAACTGAGGATTCAATTATCACTGAAAATTGGATAATTAATATACATTCTAATCAAAGAAACTTGAATTTAAGGAAAGAGCTACCTGCCTATAAATAAAGTGCAAAAGATAGAGTATATGTGGATTGCCCAAAGCCTAGTAACTGGGTCTCTGCACCTAGGTCAAGTATGAAAATTCACGTAAAATGGTGAAGGGAAGGCCAGGATGCTCAGCACAGTAAAAAAAAAAAAAAAAAAGAAAGAAAGAAAAAAAAGAAGAAAAGGCAGTGTGAAAGCTACCTTAATTCATGAGTATAAAATTGAGAATGTATAGAAAATTGATCAAAATAGGTGATAAGAGAGGATACTTTTGTTCTTTTAATTTAATACTGAAATGCTAAAGTTAGTCATCATGAACACAAGTGCTATAGATCTTTGATGTACTCTAAGAAAGTTTTTAATTGTATTGACTGAAAAATTTGCTTCTGAAGCTCAATGCTTAGTTAGCAGTATTTTCTAAACTTTTTGACCTTTAATCCTAGATTTTATCTTTGTGATGGATAATCTTATTGAAATATGGTATTAAATAAAACATTGCTAAGGGACTAGTAATGATTAAGTTAGGGGGTGTGATAAGTGATAAAAATATACTAATAAAAGTATTAAATTATAAAATAAATTAATATATTTTATTAAGAAATTGATACTTTTATTAATCTTATGTAGGAAAGAAGGCCACTAATGTGAAGATCTCATTTTTCTGGTTTTGATAAAAAAAATTTTAGGCAAAACGGACTTCAAACGAGCCCAGAATCGAATTTCAAAAAAAAAAAAAAAAAAAACCGCCGATGCAACGCTGACGTCAGCATTTTTCGTGGACGGTGGACCATCTGAAGGGTAATTTGGGAATTTCATAGCTTAAAGTGTGCGCTGATTGGCTGAAAAATGCAGTGGTCCACGCAACACCGGGCTCGCACACGGTCCACGGAGGGCAATTTGGGAATTCTAGCTGATCCAACGGGCGGTTTTCACTGAAGCTTGATCGGACGGACGAGAAGAAGGCGCTGATGGACGGCATCCGCAGCTCTCGATCGAGAATAATTAGTCTAATATTAATCCAAATCAATCATAGTGCTTCTACTATTAGAAGTAGGATTATAGGAAGAAGAATTATCTTGCTTCCCTTGACCATTATGGGCTGAACAAGAGAAAGGAGCAAGATATATTCCTGAAGCTCATTAGGAGTGGTCAATCCCATCTTGACTCACATACCGACTTCATAAGTACTTGATTGTATCCAAAAATCTTTCAAACCTATATTAGAAATATAGTCAGTCTAGCACCAAAGTACAGTAAGTTGCTTGCAAGTCATCATGGTGATCTCAGGTCAGAGGGACACTTATATCGATTGGCCTTAACTAGCTATTGTTAATGGTAGAGTACAACATTGGTCTTGTTCAGTGTAGATATATTCTTACATCTCACTTGGATGCCATACTAGTATCTCTACACCACTTGGTTATGAGGATAACTAATGCATATGACATACAGCGACCTACACTCGATAAGTTATCAATTTTATTAATAACCTATTATTTGATCATGAATAGTTTAAGAACCATCCGATAAATTCTTCTTTATGAATTGAATATGGTTCTAAGAACTTCATCATAATTTTGGAGTTCATTTAAGAAAGATAGAACTTTTATAATGAACCAGCCAAATAACTATTATTATTAGATAATTTATATACTAATTTCAAACATCTACCACTTTGATGATTGGCTTTAGGACATATTTTCCAACAACTTCCACTTAGACTAAAGCTAATCAGAATGATATCAAATTTTCTATCTTCTACTTGAGTGCATAGAACTTCTTAGTTTCGAGTCTTTAGTAAATGGGTCGGTCAAGTTCTCTATTTCCATCAATCTTTCAAAAATTGACATCACCCTGATCTAAAATCAAAGGTGGAAGGGTTGCAGAATATGCTGGTCCTTTGATTCTTTAGCCTGAGCTATGGCTCCAGTGCTACGATAGGACTGGACCATTGGTGGAGGGTGCCACTCCCAACCTGCTAATGAACCTCAGCAACTACACAGCTTATATGGTAGCATCATATGCCATAATGTACTCTATATCACTAACTGAATAGGCTACAGTATCATGCTTGAAACCTTTCCAACTGATTGATCCTACAATTAGGGTATGACCCGACACTTTCTTGTTGTCATCTTGTTCTAACTAAAATTAAAACATCCACATATTTTAAGTCAGTATTTTCATATTTGAGTCACTGGATCTTAGTATTTCCTAAATACTTAGAGATTGTTTATACAATCTTCTAGTGATTCTCACTTAGATCATACTGGTATCTATTCACTACCATTAGTGAGCATACCATATTTGATTTTGAACATGAAGAAATTAGATGACAGCCAAACCTTTATTTCTTGCAATGTTGGAGTGCCATTCCTAATTAAGAGAACTTCATCCACAAACAACACAAGAAATAATACTACAAAATATTTTGTCCCATTACAAATGCAGGGTTTATCTTTGTTCATAACAAAGATATACATTGAAAATGTATGTTCGAAAACTGAGATAATAGCCAAATGAACTTTACAGGTCTTTATTTTTCCATCTACGCTACTCTGATCCTTTTGAAAATTCATTCACACCCAATGGATTTTTTTCCTTCAGATGAATTATCTAGTGTCCATACACTATTGATTTTCATGGACTTCAATTTAGATTATATGGCTCCAAGCCACTTCTCAGAGTTAGACCATTGCATTGCATCCCTATAGGTGATCGGATCCTTATTATTTCCATTGAGCTCAATAGGATCACCATCCTGGACCAAGATACTGAAGTATCTATCTGGCTAATGTGGTACTCTATCGGATCTTCTTAAAGATGCTACTTTAATGGGCTCTAAATTTGTTCTAATCAAATCTAGTTCTTTAAGTTTTCTAGATTATGTCGATTCATTTCTACCAATCAAACTTTCTCAAGTTCAACTTGATAGGCATCAGTTTCTTCTCTAAGAAACTTCGTTTCAAAAGGAATGCCCTTCTACTGATGAACATCTTATGTTCTTCAGTATAGTAGAATTAATAACCCTCAAATACCTATTGGACCAGGATTCATGTTTATCTATGTGCAAACCTTTGACATAGGTCAATCAACTCTAAATCCGAAGGTGAGAGAGTTTAGGTCTACGTTTGATCCATATCCCATATGGAGTCTTTACAACAGATTTACTCAGTATAATTCAGAGTGAAACTAGTAGTCACAACAGCACAACCTTAAAATAGGCAGACAAGTGAATCCTATCGAGGATTGAACCATGTCTAACAAAGCTTAACTTCTCCTTTCAGATACACTATATTTTAAAAAGAAATCTACTGAGAAAGAATCCTATTCTGTCTTAGATATGTCATAAACTTACTGTATAAGTATTCGCTTCTTCGATCTGATCAAAAAATTTCAATACCATTTCTAATTTATTTTTCTATTTTATTATTGAATCATTTGAATATTTCAAATGATTCAAGCCAGATGCACCCATGCCCAGATAGGTCGTCTATAATGAAATATTAATATCTTCCTTTGGCACTTAAGTTCATAGGTCCACATACATCACTATGTATGAGACTTAGAACTTTATCGACTCCATCTTTTCTAGTAAAAGGTGACTTTTTATCTTCCTAAGAAGATAAGACTCATAGGTTATCAATAATTCATAATCATTGATATTGAGATTTTACTCTCAAGCTAACCAATTTATCCTATTCTTATCAAGATGACTAAGCCTATAATGCCAAATATAGACATCCATGATATAATCTAACTTGGATGTTAATTAAATATGTATATTACACTTAACAAGCTATATAAATATTAAATATCATTTTTTATTATAATATTATTCATAATAATATCACAATAATCTTCTTTATTGGTAAATGATAACCATCTCTGATCAAAAGGCCAATAGAGATCACATTTATTATAAATAATGGACAATGATGACAATCACTCAAAATGACATCTTTTAAAAATAAGTTTGATAATTTCTAGAGCTAGGATTGGAATAGGACATCCATCCCTAATGTTCAGATATTTCTCATCATTTTCAAATATTTCACTTAAAATCCTTGCAATAAATTGCATAGGACTACCAGTATCCCATACCCAGGTAGTAGAATAACATATAGAAAAATTTCATGATGTTATCATATAACATCCTTGATAAGCAACTCTTGCTCCTTTCTCTTGTTCAGCCTATTATGGTCAAGGGAAGCAAGATAATTCTTCTTCCTATAATCCTACTTCTAATAGTAGAAGCACTATGATTGATTTGGATTAATATTAGACTAATTATTCATACTACTGAATCAAATTCAACTTTCGATACTAATTATCAAAGTTGGGTCCCATAAGTCATCACTATCTAATAGTGATTAGAGCAATTAGGGTTTAGCCTTAATTTGAGAAAAAGAGAATAATGACCTAAGTATATGAATTATATTAAGCCTAGGGACTTGGACTTTAGTCTTAAGGTTCTCACACTATTTTATTTAAATTGGTAGCCTCTACCTCCAATTTAGAGATTTACTTTAATTCCCTAGTAGGTACTAGAATCCACATAGATTGCACACAAGTTCAACTTTGGTCGGCCAACCATGTGCATCTACGAGTAGGTTCATTAACCAATTATTTCTTCAAATAATTTTTAGTAACCTAATTTTGCTCTAGAAATCTAATCAGTAGGCTTTGGCCTCCACTGTAAGGATTCAGTTAGGTCCAACCATTAACATGACTGTATTTGGTGCATTTAACCAATGAATGATTAAGCCCAATTTTGGTTGGCCAACCTAACCATAATTAGAGAGATACTTCCAAGTTATCATATTATTAATGATAATTTCATTAGTCAATAAGCACCAGACCTTTAGGCCTCCAATGATTATTGAGTTAATGGACCCATTATCATCCAACATAATGAATGGTTATGACTCAGTTATCTCCATAACTTTATCATTTTAAGGATCTAATAATTTTAGAAAATTTAAAATATTTGTGATTTAAAGATAGAAAGGACATTGATCAATTTGCTTCCACTAACTTCAAAATGTCAAGTTCTTCCACTGACTTCTCAAGTCTTTGAGAAGGACTAGGACCAACATCGATCCATGGGCACCTAGATCAGTCTCACTGAATAAAATCAGTCTCACTAATTTCCTATGTGACATGGGTTAGCATGAGTCAATAAGCAACCTAATCAAGATCTGATTAACGACATTGGCCAGTTAAGTGAGATCGATGGAAGGGTCTACCAAGGCTTGCCTTAGACACCATCAAAAATGGCTAGGTAAGTGGATTACCAATTAAAAACCATCGATCTGGGATGCCAGACTTATCTTAGACACCAATCGATTTATCAATTTTAATTTGGTATGTCTAAAGACTCGGGCTTGACCACAGAGCCACGATCAGTATTCATTTGTTAGATGTATGGACTTTGATCAACTATAACTATTCAAGTGATCCATAGAAATGACCTAATCCTACTTAACTATTAATTAGATTTGATCAATTTCTTAACTTAGTTCATATTTAATCTAACCCTAGGTCTAACCCAGTTAAGGATCTGATCAAAGCTAACCCATTTTCCTTTAACCCATATTTTATGAAATTATCTCAGGATCTTTGAATCATAAACCTAGATCCTAAACAATCACTTAATTCTCAATTAAGTTCAAAGCTTATGAGTATGGATTTATGGAATCTTAGAACTAATTTTTGATTTAATCATTTGAAATATTTTTAAATTGATAAATAATTTATATTGAATCATATTCAAAATATAGTTTTAGATCTAATTTATTTTAATATTTTGATCATGTCCTAAGATTTTGAATCTAGAATTTTGTAGAAAGTAGGTTCATAATTTAAATTCTATAAAACAAGTATGTCGTACATATTCTAGATTCAAAATAAAAGATACATATCAACATATGTAACAACAGGATCTAGATCTAAACATAAAATACATCATATGGATCAGATCATAAATCACTTAAAGTTAGATTTAGAATCTAAAAATAAATCATAAATTACTTTAGATCTTATCTAACGTATTTATAATTTAGGTAATTCAGGTCAGTACATACTAGGAGAATCTCTCCACTGTAAAGAGTAAACCTTACAGCAGGACAACCTTATAGTAGTATGTGCAATCAGAAATTTTTTAGATCTAATCTAAATAATTTAAAATAAATTTAACATCTATTTAATTTTAGCTTTAAATTTAAAAAATAAATCATAAAATTATATAGGTAATATCTAACTTATTCATGATTCAAGAGTAAATTAGTATATACTAGGACAACCTCTCCATTATAAGGGATAAATCTTACAGCAGGACAATCTTATAGTAGTATGTGCGATCTTTAGAGTTTTATTTTTTAGATTTAATTTAATATAAATATGATCATGTTATAAATGAACCTGGCTCTGACACCACTATCAGGAAATATGCATTCATGCATGAATTTCAAAACTTTTTTGAAATATAACGTAGTAGAAGTTGTAAATTAAACTATTAAATCTATAAATATATGTAATCAAATTACTAAACCCTACAACTAGAACCTATAACATGTCATAATGCATTCTCAAATTTAAAAATAAAAGATTTGGTATTGATCAAATCAATACCTTAGATCTAGAATGATTCCAGATCTAAAACCTAGATCGCATCTAGGTGAGAGAAGAGATCAGATCCTTATCTTTGCTCGGATCAAAAATACTGTAGTTGATTTTTGTTGTTGCCTTTAGAGCCGCACACGTGTTCGACCTCTATAGGTGATCCAAATAAGGCTGCAACAAAATTGGAGGTTCATCGAACGAAGATCTGCTCGAAGTGCTAGCTTCTCGTGGATCCTTCTTAATGGTTAATTTAAAATTTATTCTTTGGATCTCTTAGACACTCTAAGAGATGAAGAATATAAGGAGGAATAGAAAAGAAGTCCAATCTTTGGATCTTCCAAAAAATTTGAAATAAATACATATGAGAAAAGCCCTAAGAGAAGATAAATCCTCTTTCAGGACACCAATGATTGATGTCCTGAAAACATCTCTATGTTAGGATAAAAGAAGACCTTCTCCTTCATGTTTTTTCCATATTCTCAGATCTAATATTATCAAATTTAGAAAAATCTCATAAAAATATGGACAAGAAGGGTTCTTAAAGAAACCCTAAGAGAAGACCTTCTCTTCTTCTTCTCTCATCAAGATATGATCAGATCATGTCCAAAAAGATCACTATGCCCCAACAAATTAGTGCATAGATCCCCATGCCCATTTTCTCTTTCTCTCTTAGATTTTATCATATAAAAATTACATAAAATAAATGAGAGAAAAGTAATTTAAAAAAAAAATAAAGAGAAGACAATCTTCTCTTACCGTTGTTCCTTCAAGACATCAACATTTGATATCTTGATGAAGACATTTTCTTCAAGGAACTTGGTGCCCCAAACCTCCATGCCTTCTCCTCCTTTTCTTTTGATTTTTTATAAATTTTCTTAGATTTTTCACGTCCATGCCCCAATTAGATAAGGAAGATTAGGTCAAACCTAGTCATATATGGACTCTAGGGAGGAGTTTTAGGAGGCATCCAACTCTTGGATGCCTTCCTCCTTATTTTTTGGGTGTAAAGATTAGGAAACCATGTGCAAAACCAAAGAAAATAAGTATACAAAAAAAAAGAGGTATGGAGAAAAAATTCCATAAGGAAAGGAGGTGTTTTGGAGATTTAGGAATCTTTCAAAAGAAAACAAAACTAAACCACTTACCAAATTTGATCAAATCAAATTTTAATTAATCTCTTTAGATATTTGGTGCTTGGAAAAACTCTTATTAGTATGAAGAATATTACATAATGATTTGAAAATAAAATATGGGTGTTGACTTCTATTGGTGCAAGAAAGGAGTGAGAGTCCCAATCCAACTGGGACTCTTCTTATTTGACTAGGTCAAAACTATTTTAAATCTAATTCAAACTAAATTAAATGTAACCTAATTATGGATGATTCTAGTTTAACTAAAAATCTAATTAAGTTAGATTTAAATCTTATTTAAATTTGATTTAAATCCTAACTCAATTAGGAATTGGGTGCGCTCAAATCCTAGTCCAAATAGAAATTATTTTTTCCTTGCAATTAGCTTATCCAATAAATCAATTAAACTTAATCTAATTAAGTCCAAACTAATTTTAATTGAATATAATTCAATTAGACTTAATCATAGTCTAAATGCTCAATCAAATTTAGCCAATTAGCAATCTAATTGCTAATCAATCCTCCTGCAACACTTGCATTAGGTAAAACATCAATCGTATTGATAGTTTGACATAAGAATGATTCTCAATCATCGGTTAACTATCTGATTAGGTTACAATCTCTAATATGTGTGACCCTATAGGTTTAAACCTAAGCTAGTAGCATAGGATCTAATTTCTATACCAATCAAAGTAACCATCTAGCAATGGTTCCCAATGTCCAGATAAGTCGAATGTATGCAAAGCAACATTCTTAGAACCCTGGCCCATGGTTACCATGTAATTCATCCCTTTGGTTAATAATGCTCAAGATAACTTTGAGCATACTATCAATCACTCATACAAGTTATCTCTATTATGTTTTAAAATTTTGCAAATCTCATGACTCCTCACGAGGATTACCCAGGCCTAGATTTTGCTAAATTGAAATACAATGAGACATTCTCTTTCTGAAGCTAATCAGGAGTGGTCAATCCCATCTTGATTCATACACTAACTTTACAAGTACTTGACTGTACCCAAAAATCTTTCGAATCTATATTAAAAATATAGGTAATCCAGTACTAAAGTACAGTGAGTTGCTTGCAAGTCACCATGGTGATCTCAGGTTAGAGGGACACTTATATCCATTGCCCTTAACTATCTACTCTTGACAATAGAGTGCTATATTGATCATGTTTAGTGCAGATATTTTATTGCATCTGATGCTGTCATGTACTCAGCTTTGCAAACAGAGTCAGCCACTATATGCTACTTGGAATTTTTTCAGTAGATGGCTCCACCATCTAGAGTAAAGATATATCCCGATACATTTTTATTGTCATCATGGTTAGATTTAAAGCTAAAGTCTATAAACTCCACAAGTTTTAGATCTGACTCACTATAAATCAATCATTGATCCTTAGTATTTCTCAAATACTTTAGAATGGTTTTAACCACCTTTCAGTGATTTTCTCCAAGATCAGACTGGTATCTACTCACTACTCCTAGTGAGTATGCCACGTTTGGTCTCATACATGTCATTACATGCATAATAGATCCCACTATCGAAGCATATGGAATTCTACTCATATGCTCTCTCTCTTTAGGAGTTGTCAGACAATCCTTTTTAGAGAGAAAAATTTCTTAGCCTATCGGGAGATAGCCCTTTTTGGAATTCTCCATGATGAACTTCTTCAGCATAGTTTCTATGTACGTGGACTGGGATATACCAAGCATTCTTTTAAATCTATCCATATAGATATTCATCCCTAGGATGTAGGATGCTTCATCCAAGTCCTTCACAGAGAACTATGATGACAACCAAACTTTTATTCCTTATAGTGTGGGGATGTCATTCCCGATTAAGAAAATATCATCCACGTACAAAACAAGGAATACCACTACTGGACCATTTAACCATTTGTAAATGCAGGGTTCTTCTCCATTCTTAGTGAAGTCATATATTTTGATCACTTTATCAAAATGCATGTTCCAACTCCGTGATGCTTGCTTTAATCCATAAATAGATCTCTGAAGCCTGCACATCTTGGACTCATCTATGGATGTGAATCCCTCAGGTTGTATCATATACATCTCTTCGATTAGCTCTCCATTTAAAAAAGTTATTTTCATATCTATCTGCTAGATCTCATAGTCTAGGCGGGCAACTATTGCAAGCATTATCCGAATGGATTTGAGTATTGCCACTGGGAAGAATGTCTAGTCATAGTCAATACCATAACATTGACGATACTCCTTAGCAACCAGATGAGCTTTATAGGTCTCCACCTTTCCGTCTATGCCTTCTTTCCTTTTGAATACTCATTTACACCTAATGGATTTAATCCCTTCAGGTGGGTCAACTAATGTCCATACATCATTGACCTTCATGGAATCCATTTCGGATCTCATGGCTTCTAGCCATTTCTTAGAGTCGGGTC
The DNA here is from genome assembly GCA_006176705.1 of Cocos nucifera. Classification (NCBI taxonomy): domain Eukaryota; kingdom Viridiplantae; phylum Streptophyta; class Magnoliopsida; order Arecales; family Arecaceae; genus Cocos; species Cocos nucifera. Next base: position 145,987 of record QRFJ01002643.1, read on the forward strand.
TCTACATCACATCCATATAAGTGATCGGATCCTCATCGTTCTCATTGAGTTTGATGGGATCACCATCCTGGACCAAGATCCATAGTATCTACCCGAATGGTGCGGTACTCTATCGGATTGCCTTAATGGTGCGGGTTCACTAGGCTTCGGATCTGATCTGATCAAATCCGACTTAGGTTCAACATTCTGTGTCAAACTTTCTACCTGTTGAACTTCATCAAGTTCAACCTTAGAGGCAATATTTTCTTCACTAAGGAACTCCTTTTCCAAAAAGGTTGCCCTAAGGCTGACAAACATATTTTATTCATCAGCATGCTAGAAATAGTATCCTTTGGTCTCTTTTGGGTATCCTATGAATGCATACTTATCAAACCTAGGTCCAAGTTTATTTGTAATTAATCGTTTAACATAAGCCGGACACCCCCAGACCCTGAGGTGTGAAAGTGCTGGCTTACATCCAGTCCATATCTCATATAAAGTTTTAACCATAGATTTACATGGAACACTATTTAAAAGATAGCAAGCCAATTCGAGTGCATATCTCTAGAGAGAAATCGACAATCTGGCAAAATCCATCATGGATTAGATCATGTCTAACAGAGCTTGATTCCTTATTTTAGATACGCCATTATGCTATGGTGTTCCTAGAGGAGTCTATTGGGAGAGAATCACATTCTCTTCTAGATATGTGAGAAATTCACTAGAAAGGTATTCCCCTCCTCGATCAGACTGAAGAGTTTTAACACTCTTTCCAATTTGTTTTCTACTTCACTTCAGAATCATTTGAACAATTCAAATGAATCCGACTTATATTTTATTAGATCAACATATCCAAATTTGGATAGATCATTTGTGGAAGTGATGAAGTAGACATATCTATCTTTGGCACTAGCACTCATTGGTCCACATACATAGTATGTACTAGTCCTAAAAGTTTAGTGGCTCTCTCACCTTTTTCAGTAAAAGGTGACTTAGTCATTTTATCAAGAAGACAGGATTCACAGATTAGAAGCAATTCACAATCACTAAGTTCAAGGATACCCTCTTGAGCCAACCTACTTATCCTATTCTTATTTAATATGACCCAGCCTATAGTGCCGTAAATAGATATCTATCACATTATCTAATATAGGATGTTTGCCAGTTGAATAGACTACATTAACAAGTTGTGATAACATATATATATAATTATTCAATTATCCATAGAAAGCAGTAACACCATTCATAATGATATTATAAACTTATTTCTTTATTAAAATTTCATAATTGTTCATGGCCAAAAGGCCAACAGAAATGACATTTAAAAAGAAACTAGGACATAAACAACAATCACTAAGAATAATGGTTTGAGATTCAAATACAAGTTTCAAAATTTCTAAAGCTAGAACTAGAACTGGTCTTCCATTTCTATCATTTAGGAATCTCTCTCCTTGCTCGAATCTTTTACTGACCTGCAACTCCTACAATGAATTACAAATATGATAAAGGCTTCTGGTATCCAATACCCAGTCAATAATATCACACACAGAGATATTGCAATGACTTATTATATAAATATCTTATCCAGCAATAGCTTGCTTCTTCCTCTGCTTGTTTGGATCCAGGGAGGCAATGTATTGAGGATAGTTCTTCTTCCAATGCCCCCGCTTCTTATAGAAAAAGCATTCGGCTTGACTCTTAACGAGCTTGATTTTTAGGGTCTGAGCCTGCATAGATGTCCTAGCCTGAACATGCACCTTCTTGGGTTTCTTTTTCTTATTCTTCTTTCCTTTTCTAAAGGGTCGAGAATGAGAAGATGAACCTCCCACTAAGTTCACTGACTCTTTGTAGAGCTGGTGATCCTTTTCAAAGGTCTGAAGTAACCCAGTAACCCATGGTAGTCAACTTCAGGCTTTGACATTCTATAACATGTAAGGAATGGGAAATAAGACTTGGGCAGCGAGTTCAGTATTGCATCTTTTCCAAGTTGTTTGTGTAAGAAAAAGCTGAGCTTATTCAAGCTCTCTATCAACTCGATCAAGTACAGTACATGATCAGTGATAAAAGCTCCATCCCACATTCTGGAATTGAAGATGGCATAACTAGTCTTATGCCTCTCAATGTCATTGGATGTGCCAAAAAAATCCTCCAACACTTGGAACATTTCATTTGACTGAGCTATCTCAAATTTGCGACTGAACTCGTCGCTCATCGTAGCCAGCATAATGCAGTGCACTATGGTTCGATCACTGAGCCACTTTTGATAAGTATCTCTGACTGTTCCACGTGCATTGGTAGCGGACTCCTCAGGTGCAGGATCCATCAGCACCTATAGGATCCATTCATGCTTCAGGACAATCTTCAACTTTTGGTACTAGCTACCAAAGTTAGATCCCACCAACTTAATACTGTCCAATAATGACTGTAGGGATAGAAAAGTGGCCATATCTGCACCAAGAAAAAACATAACCTAATTAGTAATTGATTTATTAAACCTAGAGATTTGGACTTTAATCAAAAGGGTCATCCACTATTTTATTCAAATTGATAACCACTACCTCTAATTCAAGAAATTATCCTAATTGCTCAGTGGGTACTAGAATCCACATAGACTGTACACAAGCCCAACTTTGGTTGGCCCATCTATATATATCTAAGGATAGGTTCATAACTAATTATTTTTTCAAATAATTTTTAGTAATTAAATTTTGCCCCGAACCTTGATCAATTGTCTTTGGCCCTCTCAAAAAAGGGTCCAATTAGGTCCAACTATTAACATGACCATACTTGGCCCATCCAACCAATGAATGATCAAGCCTAACTTTGATTGGCCCACCTAACCACCATTTAGAAAGATGTATCCAAGATATCATATAATGAATGATAATTCCATCAACCGATAAGCACCAAACCTTTGGGCCTCCAATGATTATCCAAATGATGGACCCATTATCATCCACTTTAATGGGAGGCTATGATCCAGTTATCATATAATTATTTCATTATAGGGATCTAATAATTTTAAAAAAATTATTTATATGAGTAGATCAGATTAACTAGCTTATCATGATCCTCCCACTAGCTTTACCAAGTCAACTTAAGGGAGAGCACTAACAAGCTGGTCTAGGAGCACCTAAATCAGTCACACTGATTTACCTAGCTAACATGGATCAACTCAAATTGTCAAGTGATTTGATCAAAACTCAATCTCACCAAGAAGGCCAGGTAAGTGAGATCGATGGAAGGGTCTTCCAAAGCTTGCCTTAGACACCATCAAAAATGGCCAGGTAATCGGGCTGCCAAATAAAAACCACCAATCGTATGTGCCAAACTTACCTTAGACACCAACTGATTTAATTAGTATTAATTAGATCAACTTAACAGTTTGAGCTAGACCCCTTTGCCAAGAATCAAGTCCATTTGGTTCTTATTAAAGACATGGACTTGACCAACTACAACTACTGTAATTGATCAAGAGAATTCTTGATCTAATCTAAGATAATAATTGATTAGATTTAGTTAATTCTTTAATTAAGTCCATTCTTTAATCTAACCTTAGTTCTAATCCAATTAATGGATGTAATCCCCACTAACCCATTAACCCAATGTGTTATGATTCATGTCATAGGATCTTCAATTTACAATCCTAAAACCTAATCAAACAACTTCTTAATTCTTAATTAAGTTTTGGACTGAGGGTTATGGTTTGGCTTTTTGAAAATAATTTTTATATTTATAAAATATTTTTATAATATAGTTCTATCAACCAATTTGCATGTTTGATTCATAATCAATATGCAAGTAAAATAAACATAAAACTACTTTAGATCTAATCTAAACAGGTTCATGTAATTGAAACAGTTTCAATAATAATCAATCATAAATCTTCCTAGATCAAATCTAATATATTTATGATGATTGAAATTAGATTAAAATATTTTTAATCAGATCATAAAATCTTTTAGATCTAATCTAAAATTTTATAATCAATATTTTAGATCAGCACGTAATAAGCTATCCACTGTAAGGGTTAAATCTTATAGCAGGACATTCTTATGGTAGTCCGTGCAATCTAAAATATTTTATTTTTAGATCTAAAGTTATTTTAATTTTATTAAATAATAAATAAAATTAGATCAAATCTAATAAATTTATGATTAGAGTCAGATCATCATGAACTTGGACAACCTTTTCACTATAAGGGGTAAGCCTTATAGCAGGACAACCTTATGGCAGTTCATAAGATCTAATTTTTTTAATTTTATATTTAATAATTAGATTATAAATTAGACCTAATCTAAGAAATAATTTAAACATGTATAAAAATCATGTAATAAGAACCTAGGCTCTGATACCATTTGTAGGAACCAAATCTTGGGTTTCACGGGTAGATCTTGAAACTTTTTCAAGATCAGACAGTGAAAGGCTTAAATAAATTAAATATTTATTTAAATAAATATTTAAATACCTTTATCTCAAATCTATTACATGATTAAGACATGATATTAAATCAAAACTTAAAAACACAAAGGAGAAGGAAAGGTTGATCATATCAACCTAGATCAACATCTAATGCAGCTATAAAATAACAGATCGGATCTGTTACCTAGGCAAGCTAGACGTTCTAACTTACTGACTCAGGCTTGAGTATGAAGTCACAAGCCACACATACATCCAGCCTCTAGGAGTCATCCATACGAGCCTACGAACAAAATCAGAGATCCTGGTGCAGGAAATCAGCACAGTATGCTAGCACTGTGCTAATCTTTCTTCGACGATCAATTCGATGCTTCCTTCTTTGAAACATGGATACTCCATAATACTAGAAAAAAAGGAAGAAGATTAGTGATGCTGAGACACCTCTCAAAATCTCACAAGAAGGGAGGAAGAGATCTAGAATAAAAACCCTAGAAGAAGATCCTCTTCTTCTTCTTTGTTCTTTTCTAGACACCCTGATTTATGTTTTTAATATCTCCATGACCTAGATGAATTTTTCTCTAATTTTTTTACACCAAAGAGACTCTCAAATGTCTACAATCTATAAAAATTTTAGTTAATTTTTTTTTAAATAAAGAGATATGCAGAGTCCAAGATTGGTCAAAAATCTAGACAAGAAAGTCACCAAATGGCAGGTTGTTGTGGAGCCCAACTCTTGGGTGCCCCCATCTTACTTTTCTATCATGGACCAGCAAGGGTGGGAACAACAAATGCCATAGAATTCTATGAGAGAGAGAGAGAAAAATTGGGAGGTGGTGGCATGAAAGGAAGGAAGTCATTTGGTTGACTAGGATTCTATCATAGAATCCTAAAGCAAAACCAATCTCCTCTTTTGACTTGGTCATCAAACAAATTTTCATATGAGAAAAAGAAAGAGATAAGGGAGGTGTGAGATTGCTTGGGGTGTGGAGATTATTCACATAAAAATACAAAGAGAAAGGGGTGGGGCATGAGGATTAGGTGGCACAAGGAATAGGGAGTCCTAGTCACACTAGGACTCCTATTTTGACCTGGTCTTTAACCAAATAAAAACAAGAGTAAACCAACCCAATTAAATAAGGCCCTAACCCATTTAAGGACTTAATTAAATCAAATTAAATCATATTTAATTTTGGTTTAAATTTCTAATCAAATTATAAAATTGGATTAACCCGAGTCCTAGTTAGACTAGGACTAGTTCTTCCATGCACTTGGCTTATCCAATAAGCCAATTGGACTTGATCCAATCAAGTCCAAACTAAATCTAATTAAAATATATTTAATTATACTTAATCTCAACCTATAGGCTTAATCAAATTAAGCCAATTAGTAATTAAATTACTAATCGATCCTCCTACAATACTTGCACTAGGTCAGATATCAACCATATTGATGGTTTATCCCTAAAATGATTCTAAATCGCTGATTAACCATCTGATCGAAATATGAATTCTAATGTGTGTGACCTCATAGATTCGAACGTAAGTCGGTAGTATAAAATAAATTTCTGTACCAATTAAAGTGACCATCTAGCAATGATACTTGATGGTCGGAAAGGTCGAAAGGTGTAGAACACCATCCTTAGAACCCATGCAAATATAGTTTTCATATAATTCATCTTCTTGACCATAATGCTTGTAGGATACCTCAGAGTTCAACTACCAACTCTGATCAGGTTGTCCACATTATATTTCAATATATCAAATTCATCTGATGGATTATCCTAGCCAAGGATTTGCTATATCAAAATACAGTAATACATTATTCTCTAACTCTTGGAGTGGTCAATTCCATCTTAATTATACTCCAACTTCATAAGTACTTGACTATGCCTAGAAGTCTTCCATTGTTGAATTAGAAATTCAGTTAGTCCAGTACCAAAGTACAGTGAGTTGCTTGCAAGTCACTGAGGTGATCTCAAGTCTAAGGGATACTTATACCTATTTTCCATCAGAGACATTCTCAACAGTAGAATGCTCTGGAGTTGATCACGTTCAATGATGATGTATCCATACATCCCACCTGTATGCCATACCAGTGTCTTCATACTCCTTGGTTAAAAGAACAATCAACCTATATGGCATATAGCGACCTATGCTCGATAGATGCTGTCATCCTAATTAACAGCCTATCATTTGGTCATGAACAAATTTAAGGGCTAATCGATAAATCCTCTTTTTATCGAAACTAAATAGTTTTAAGGACTTCATCACAATAATGGAGTTTGTTAGAAGATGTAAATTTATGATGAAAAAAGATGGCAAAATTTTTTTATTAATCAATAAATTAACTATAATATCTCAACCACCAACAAGCTAATGATTGACTTTGGAACATAATTTCCAACATCATTTCCATATGGTCATATTTGAAAATAATATTGTGAAGGAAGAATCTAGGATTTCTTGTAGGAATTTTGAAACTTTTTTGAAAACTAAATTAGTGGAAGGAATAAATAATCATATTAATTTATTAAAATACATCAATAAATTCTAGATCTAGGATCTAATGTCATAATCTATGCATGTTAATAAATCTAAAATTAAAAATATTAAATAAAGTTAATGATGTTGATCATATCAACATCAAACTAAGACTAGATCTAATCTATTAGGAGAGAAAGATTAAATCTCTCTTACCTTTTGCAAGTCAGGATCTTTAACTTACTGATATGAGGATGAGGTTGTTGCTTCAAGCTGCACATGCATTTGGCCTCTATGAAAAATCCATATGAAACCTCGATCAATGATTTGAAGTCTAGCGACTAGAAATCCGCATAATATGCTAGTACTTGCTGATCCTTTTTTGATGGCTAATCAAAAGTCTGCTTCTTTAAAGCTTAGACCTTCCATTAATCAAAGGAGATGTGAAGGAATTAGGAGAGAAAACACTCTTATAAAATCTCTCAAAATAGAGAAAGAAGAGATCTAAAAAGCCCTAGAGAAGAACCATTTCTTCTCCCTTCTTTTTCTCTCACCAGGACATAATGGTTTGTGTCTCAATGAAACACCATGCCTAGATCCTCTTTAAACCCAATCCTCCCATGCTCCAAACCTCTCTCTCTAGAATAAAATCTTGTAGAAAATTCATATCCTAACTCCCTTTAAATAGAGAGTTATGATAGAGTTCTTGTCTAGGTCAAATACCTAGAAGGGTAGGTCCAATTTGAGCAAAGATTGGGACACCCAACTCTTAGGCATCCCCACCTAATTTTTTTAGCGGACTCTAAGAAATATGCACACAAAAGTCTTCTATTTTTCATAAAAAAATCAGAGGAAAATCAGGTGGTTTGGCACCTCAACGAGATAAGGAAAAATGATGTATCAAACATTATCCAATAGAGTCCTGAGTTAAAACAACTAGTTTGTTTTGAATTTATCCACAACTAATTTTCTTATAAAATGGTGGAAGACATAAAAAAGATGTGGATATTCTCTAAAAATAAAATTTTCCATGAAAATTCTAAGAAAATTGGCATGGGGGGGCATGGAAAGCAAGGTGGTGCAAGACGGAGAAATCCTAGTTACACTAGGACTTCTAGTTTTGACTTAGTCCAACTTATTATTTGAATCCAATTAAATCAAAACTAATGCAACCTAATTAGAGATAATTTTAGTCTAACTAATAGACTAATTAAATTAGGTTAAATTAAATTTAAATATAATTTAAATTCTAATCAAATTAAAAATTGGGTGCATATAAGTCCTAATTGAACAAGGACTTGTTCTTCCTTGCAATTGGCTTATCCAATAAATCAATTGAACTTGATCCAATCAAGAACAAATCAAATTTAATTAAATCTTATTTAATTAAACTTAATCTAAATTCTTTGACTTAATCAAATTAAGCCAATTAGCAATCTGATTGCTAATCGATCTTTCTATAATACTTGCACTTGGTCAAACATCAATCATATTGATTGTTTGACCTTAGAACAATTTTAAATTATTGATCATCCATCTGATCAGATCGAGATCTCTTATCTGTGTGACTCCATAGGTTTGAACCTAAGTTAGTAACATAGAAATAAATTTCTATACTAATCAAAGTGACCATCTAGCAATGATATCCGACGATCGGATAGGTCGAATGTGTAGAGCAACACTCTTAGAACCCATATGGATATAGTTTTTGTATAATTCATCCTCTTGACCTAAATGCTCATTGGACAACTTAGATTTAAACTATCAATCTTAATTAGGTCATCCACATTATATTTTAAAATAACAAATCCATCTCATGGATTACCCTGGCCAAGGTTTTGCTAAATTGAAATACAACGATGCATTTTCTCCTAACTCTTGAATTGGTCAATTCCATCTTGATCAATCACCAACTTCATCGATACTTGATTGTGCCCAAAAATCTTTCTTGACTAAATTAAAAATTTAGGTAGTCTAGCACCAAAGCACAGTGAGTTGTTTGCAAGCCACGATGGCGATCTCAGATCTAAGGAATACTTATACCCATATTCCATCTAAGCAATTCTCGATAGCAGAATGTTCTGGAGTTGGTCACGTTTAGTGACGATGTATACTTATATCTCATCTATATACCATATCAGTATCTTCATATTTCTTAGTTAAGAGGACAACCAACCTATATGGCATACAATGATCTACACTCGATAAACGTTATCGTCCTAGTTAACAACGTATCATTTGGTCAAGAACAGTTTAAGGATTAATCGATAAATCCTCTCTTTATCGAAACTAAATAGTCCTAAGCACTTCATCATAATATGAAGTTCATTAGAAGATGTAAATTTATAATGAAAAATATCAAAATAAAATTTTATTCTTTAATAAATCATTTATAATTATAAAATTGTACAACCATCAACAAGTTGATGATTGGCTTTGGGACACATTTCCCAACATATTGCTCTTGTGGATAGCACACAAAGTAATAATAAATCAAATATACTATAAGCATTTTAAAATGCACCAAGATATTGTTATATCAATCATCATGGTAAGTCTTATGGATAGCACAATAAACTATAGTTCATGAAATAACAATTATCTTAGCATGAAGGAAGGCATTTTATAGTATTTTTTATCAATATGCATTTCCAAATCAAGACTTCAATTGAATCAAATTGGCCAGGTAAGTAGAAGAGAGGTGGAAGGCCCCCCGTTCTTGCCTTAGGCACCAATTAATATTGGCCAGGTAAGTAACAAACCTAATTACTAAACTACATTCTCTTTACCTTCATAGAACCACTTTTCTAGACACCAATTGACTAATTTCTATCAAAAATGGATTTGCCTTTTGATCTTTAACACTATAACTTAATATAATTTTAAGAGGGCTTTAAAGATCTAATGCACATCCTTAATAACATTAATACATGAAACTACATGCTGTGCCATGTGAAACATTTAAAATATTCATCATTCTAGGACAACCTTACAACATTATGGATAAGTGTCGATTATGCTAGGATAACCTTATAATCAGATGAATAAGTGCAACATACATCATAATATCCTATCTTAAGATATTATATCAGGTTACAAAAAATAAATCATAAAATTATAACCATGATCATATTACATGACATAAAGCATCAGCATGATTATTCATAACATTATATATTATCCTTATCATAACACATGTACCAAACATATCATGCTTTAAATCATAATTAAAAGCATTCATGTATATGATTGAACCATATAAGGTATGGTTCTGATACCACTGCAGGGTTTGATTGATACAGCGGAAGCAATAGATTTCAAAATTTTTGTATATCAAACCCTAAACCCTAGGATCAACCTTAATATAATTCGATCACATACATGCATAAGGTATAAAATTAAATAATAAATCTTGTATAATCTAATTTGATGGTGAATTATTTTTATTAGGTGCCCACGTGTTCACCCTTCAATAATAATATACATAGGAATTAGTTCAAGAACAATTCCACTTGAAACCTTGCTTGTTGAATTCTTAACTAGAATTTCTTGACCTTCCTTCTCCTTTCTTCTCTATAATTTATACTCCCTATTATTCTCTTTTAGCCTTCTTAAATTTTTTTTCTAACCCTTGTCTTAATTAAGACTCCTTGTATTAGTTAAGACCTTGTCTAAAGGAAGACTCCTTGTCTTACCAATACCTTATCTAAAAGAATGGGAGGAAGAATCTTAAGACAAGCTACTGAATTGGAATGCCCGACACCTTCCATCCGAGACTTATTTATAGTTTCAAATGTGGTGCCAATCACATCCATTCTCAAGCACTTATCAACCATTAAAAAATTTTATCAAGGGGCTAGAAAAGTTCCTTAAAGTAGAAGGACACTGGGAGGTGTCTAGAAATCATGTAAAATCTGACTTTTAGCTTCAAAACATCATATATATGATTTCCCAATTTTTATTCAGAATTTTCTTTTGAATTTCCTTCTGATATGGGATGGATAAGGAGAGAGTTTATCTAGTTTAGGCACCAACTAAGAGCCTTCATGCAGAAGGACTCCTAGGCGCCATTTAATATGAGACTACGCGACTCTTCATGTAGTTTTTCGGGAGATTTATTTCTTGCACCCAAGCCTTTGACTAGTCAATAATTGTTGGCACCACATAAGAGAAAGAATCCTAGGAGGGGCGTTTACCTGGTCAAAGCCCCTTTTTAGAAGGACTGTAGGTCCTTTCGTGCGCCAAACAAAATGCATGCGCCATAATATGTGGCATCAACAAAATGGGAGAAATTTGGAGTGCCTTGGACTCTTCAAGATGAGTCCAAAATAATTGCCAAGTGGCACCCATCTGATGGATAGCCCTTTTAGTCTAACCATATTACAGATTTAAATAAAAATTGATTAGCCAAAAGTGCAAGGATTCGAGCCAAAACTAATTTGGCAAGAAATTAGGTTAGCCAACATGTCCTAGCATGCCAATTAGCCACCCAATTAGGATCCAATAATTCTAAAATAAATTCTTGACCAATTTCTTTATGTGTGTGACCCATTGGGCTCCATATCTAGCTAGTAGTAGGTCTAGGTGCATTTTAATCTAATCTAATTAGACTCTATCTCAATCAATTAGGGTTAATACCAATCCAATTTCGATAATTAGAAGAGCCATCTAATTGAGGATCGAATTAATCTTATTAATTCAATCAAACCCATATGTCAAGATTGACGTCTAACAACGTATCATAACTATCCAAAAGATATGAAATTTTGTAGAAATATCAAATATATCCTTCAGTGGCAAGTACCCGTGCAATTTAATCTTCGATCATCCTGCATTCTGAATATGTTTATAAGTATAGATAAATATCAAACTCAAACACATATTCATGTCGACTCTTCATCAATCAATGATAACTTTAATTTATGATTAGAAGCTCTATCTAATCTTCTTTCTACTCTAGCCAAAGTCTTACTGAGTTATCAATAGATGAGAATACATAGGATGTCAACTCCTTTTACTAGGAGTGATCGATTCCTTGTTGACCTACTCACAACCTTCATGCATACTTGACCATATCCAAAACATCCCATTCATGACTTAATGTCATGATTGAGTATGAACCAAAAATATGAGCTTATGTGCATAAGGTACCATGGTGATCTCAGGTCTAAGTATCACTTACACAACTCCCACTTGGAGAATCATCTTTTGACATACAAATAAGGTTTCATAAGATGTTTCCTTTAGTGAGTCAATTCAGTAAACTCATTTCTCGATGAGCACCTACATTCTTGTATTAGTATCCCCACATAAGTGGCTTATGAGATCCATCATCCTCTCCATCAGGTAAACATAGAATGTGCCAGTCTATTCGAGACATTGATCCCAGACTCAATGTTTCTCCGACCAGGAATATTCATGATTAAGGTTTTAGGATTTTAGATTTTATAAGCATGACTCATTCATGTCCCCTAAAACCATTGCCCTAATCTTTGGGGTTCATCATAATTTTTAAATATAAAAGATGCAACTAGAATGATGAATCAAATGCCTCAATTTATTGACATCAGAATAAATATCATTACATGAGTTGGAGATTATACAGAAAGTTCCCACCACACTATATATGTGATTGGCTTGTAGGGCACTTATTCTTTCATCCTAGTGGGACTAAAAATCCTTAGGTAGCAAAGATTAGGCCTTCTTCCTTGCCTCTTGGCTAGCAACAAGGGTTTCTCCCCCCTAGGGGGCGGCAACCAGAGAGAGAGAAGAGGCAAAGGTTTAGGAAGAAAAGGGTTTCATCATTCCTTATATCATAAACTACAGACACAATGTATATATAGATACCCTGAGTCAATGTGACTCAGTCCAAAAACAACCATGGCTAACCAATGAGATTGAGCTCACCCCAAGCCCATGTACATCCGTGACTTGACCTGATATCACACCCTTGGACTCAAACCTAGCCTAAATACAAGTTAGCCCTTCGAAACCCAAATCCCATAGACCTCAAGACCCATGGAGGGCGTAACCTCCATCCTAGGATCAAACATATCCTAACACTGGGACCCAAATTGGTCCTAAACTCTATGAGCCAACTCCATGGCTCATTTCCTAGCCTCATAGGGGTTGGGAGCACCATATATATGTTGTAGAATCACCATGGCATCACCTAGCTCTAATACCAAGTGTTGTACCTATGGCTACTTGGAACCACAACCATAGAAGCAATCTCTTGCGTGAACCTAGGTGTTAATCTAGTAAACTAAAGAAGATCTAAAAAAGAAGAGAGAAGAGGATGGAATCTAGGGTTTTAGTGTTAGAACCAGAGAGAGGAGAGAAGAGAGGGAGGAAAGCTCAAATATATTCAACTTTTACTGTAAAAGTTATAATACCCTGGTTTATATACCTTAGGGTTCCTACATGAATCCTTATAAACCCCAGCTCAAAAACTCCCCTAGGCTAACCCAATACATGAAAGCACTCATCGAGCCTATGTACACCCATGTCTTACATTCTCTCATTCTCTGGATCTATATCTGACCCATACATGAGTTAGCCACCTTAAGACCTCTCAAACCAGACCTTAAGATCCCTAAGATAAGTCCCTATCCTAGCCCCAAAGAGATCCTCGCGTAACTTTACTTATACACTGAGCTAGCTCAGTCTCAGCACTGAGCTGGCTAACCTGAGACTGGGTTAGCTCCATTTCAGATTAAGCCGACCTAGTTGCATGCCAGCCTACAATCCCGAATATGCTTCTTTTTGTTTGGCCTGTCCATTGAGACTTAGCCGACCTAGTATCAAACTAAGCCGACTAACTTGCAGCAGAGCTCTTTCTCTATAGTCTTCATTTTTTGACTTTGGTTCCTTGCTCTATCTTGTGTCTCAGATCTCCGAAGTACCAACCAAGTCTCCTTAAAGTCCTCAACACTTGGACCTCAAGCCCGTGGAGAGCTACACACCACCTCCATCATAGGATAACTTCTGTGGTAGCCCTAGGACCATACTTGTTCTAGAATCTTTGGAGCCAATACCCTGGTTCCTCTCGTGGCCTTCCAAGACTTGGGAGCACCACATCATCTACAATCTCCATCTTAGTGTGCCCAAGCCTTGGCACACCTGGCAACATCCTCCTGCACGATCCTATTGTCGCTACATGTCTTGATAGTTCCTTGTGCTCACCTCGCCCTCGCCATCCTTCTTCAGTTGTTGAGCTTCCTTTGAGGTCTTTGGGATGACCACCTCGACCGCTAAAGATCTTGGCTTACACCTCTACACCATCTTTAAAGTTGTAGATATCCTTCTACTTGACAACCACATTAATTATCCTAGACTTTTCTAAAAATCACACAGCATTCCTGTACCAGCACTCACTGCATACCCTGATGCTCCATCCGACACAATCCTCTCAGAGCCATGCCTACCTTCTAGCACAATTCGCTCCACCTAGATCTATACAGCCCCAGCACTGGTGCTGGAATTTAGCTCCTTCCACTACACCCCTTCGCTTTGAACTCATGTCGCTTCTCTTTTTGTCTATGAAGCCACCTCTACCTGGCACTCCACTTGGAATTGAAGTTCTCCTAATGTTATAGAAGTTGACTCTATACTCGAGCCACCGGAGGTCAACCATCTAATGCTGCAGTGCTGGGCCTGCCACTGCTCCTTCGGATCCTCCATGCTCTGCATCTCCCTTCGAAGCCATCTCGGATACACTACACCCCGTAGGCTCCTCTGAGACTACCAAGAGCTCATCTAATTTTTCACTCTCAATGATTGAACTAATGGAATCCAACTTTTCTCCTCCCTTGTACTTCTTCTAAAGCGGACATTCTTGCATAAAGTGCCCTGCTTTACCACACTTGAAGCATCTCTTGGATCCCTTGCTGCCCCTCTGCATGCCTTTCTTCTTCTCTTTCCTCAACCTCTCTGAAACTACAAGACCCTACTGAAAGACCTCTCTCTTCATCATCCATTCTTGCTACTCGTTGGACCTTAGGACTGATATAATCTCCTCATACACCAATGTCTCCTTACCATACAGCAACGTCGTCACCAATGGATCGAAGCTCCCGGGTAGCAAACATAGTAGTAATAAACTATGAGGATTTATGGTGCTTCCAAGCCTTGGGAGGCCACGGAAGGAGTCAAGAGGTTGGCTCTAAAGATTCCAAGGGCTTGGTTGGTGCTTTGGAGACTTAGGATATAAGATGAAGCAAGAAACCAAAGTCGGAGAATCAAGACTATAGAAAGAAGATTTTCTGCAGGTTAGCCAGCTTAGTCCAAAACTGGGTCGGCTAAGTCTCAGTGCATAGATAAAATAGAGAGCTACATGTTCAAGACTGTTGGCATAGCACAGGACTGGACTGGCTTAATTTCAGATTGAGCCGACCTAGTGGAACATAGCCGGCTCCGTGCTGAGACTAAGTCGGCTCAGTGCGCGGGCAGAGTTATGTAAGGGCCTATTCTGGGCTAGGGTCTGGGTTAATCCTAGAGGTCTTAAGGTCTGATTTGAGATGTCTTAAGGAGGCTAATTCATGTATGGGTCAGATCTAGATCCAGAGGATGAGAGCATGAGAGACATGGGTGTACATGGGCTCGGTGAGTTCTTTCATGTATTGGGTTAGCCGAGGAGTTTTTTAGGTCGGGCCTAATGGCTATGTATAAATACATAGGTTGTATTAGGATTTCAATTATGCTATGGAATACAGACCTTTTCTCCCTCAACTCTTTTCTTCTCTTCTCTCTAGAGTTGCCATCCTAGGGTTCTTGAAGAAGCCCCAGAGAAGGGCATCTCCCTCAAGCCCAAGGAGGGAGGCATCCAATCATAGATTTAGATGGAGGATCGGTGGTGTGCTGCCCATAGAGAATGTCATGGATTCCTTTAGATCCATATTAAAAATCAGGAGCTTCCACAACATGGTATCAAGATGCTTGTGATGTCAAGGATGATTGGCATTCGAGCGATATCATGGATCTACAATTTGGTATCAGAGTTAGGTGATGCCTAGAACATTATGGATGATAATTGGTATCAGAGCCAAATTTTAGAGCCTGATGGTTCATGGAAGGTAAGGAGAAGTCGTACAAGATTTAATCAAAAATCTGCATAAGCATTCCATGATATGTCTCAAATATATCTTGTTATTACTGTGGTTTGGCCAACCGAAAGCAACGAGTTGAAGGTGGAGGTTGAGAGGATTAATGAAAAGAGATTTTTCTTGGGTGGAAGGATTTGGTGCATGATCTATTGATTGATCTTGGTGGAAAGGCCAGGGTATATGATGGTTATGTGATAGGTAGAAAGTGTTGGAGTACTGCAATAGTGCTTCTGTGGAGATGCAGGGCTGAGAGAGGCTCGACGATGCAGCAGCTGTGGAAGGTATCTCAGCAGAAAGCATCAAGATTCTCTAAGAAGATGGGCAGTGTAGGGCTATTGAAGAGAGGTTTTTCAAGGGGTAATGATCAAAGAAAGACTGAAGAAGTGACTATACATCCTTCGATGTCTGGAAGGCAGGAAAGTAGTTAGAGATGTATTCAATGGTTCGATCAGAGCATGAATTTATGGAGCCTTGGAAGTGATGGAGATGGATGATCCATGGAGGTCCAGCAGGTCAAGGTTGGATGGCTATAGAGCGACATAGAGATAAGGTCAAGGAGTACTGGAGTGCTACAGGGGTGCTTCCCTGAAGGTATAGGGGCTGAGAGAGGCTCGGTAGTGCAGCAATCGGGGAGTGTATCTTAGTAGATGGTGTCAGAGGGTTCTCAGGGAGATTAGGAGCGGATCTTAGAGAGAGCCAGAAGGTCTCAGAGAATGCCAGGAGGTCTCAGATAGTTGAGAGTATCATGGATCAGGTTTCTTCTGCAAGGACACTAGGAAGAGTCACGGATTAGGTGGAGGATGGTTCTTCGGGTGCAACTGAAGCGATGGCTGGTGTAGGTGCAAAAGAGAAGGACTAGGATGGAATTTTCTAAGGATCAGTCATTGGATTTAGAAGAGTTGAATGAACTCTTGGGTTTTGGACGTGTCCGCAGGTTGCAGAGATACCCAAGATGGCTTCGAAGGGGTCTGTGGAGTGCGAAGGATTCGAAGGGGCAGCGACGGTATTCGAGGTGTAGCGGTAGGCTCAGCAGTGCTGCATTGAGTGGTTGGCCTCGAGGGACTCAGTGATAGAGTCAACTTTTACGGCATCAGATGGACTTCGAATATAGGTGGAGCTTCAGAGAGGAGGCTTCACAATTGGAGAGGAATTTGACATGACTTCAGAGCACTGGTGATGCACAGTTTCAGATGGAGCAGCATGTGTAGGAGGATAGGTGTAGTTCTGAGGAGACCATGTCAAGGTTTGCAGTGAGTGCCAGTATAGAAACATTGCGGGTTCTCTTGAGAAGTCCAAAAAAAAGTGATGCAGCTACTAAGCAGAAGGGATCTTATAATTCCTAGGTGGTGCAGAGGTGCAAGCATAGGTCTTCAGCGGTAGTGGCGGTCATCCCAAAGGCCTCAAGGGTGCATAATAGCTGAAGAGGATTGGCAGAGGCGATGATTGCATAAGGGGCTATCGAGTGTGTAGGGATAGCGAAAATATGCAAGAGGGCATTGCCGAGGGGTTTGCCAAGGCTTGGGGCACCAAGGTAGAGATTGTGAGAATTTGTGGTGCTTCCAAGCCTTAAGAGGCTATGGAAGGAGTCAGGAGGTTGGCTCTAGAGATTTTAGAGGTTTGGTTGGTGCTTCGGAGATCTGAAACACAAGGTGAAGCAAGGAATCAAAGCTGGGAAATCAAGACTATAGAAAGAAGATTTTCTATAAGTTAGCCGGCTCAGTTCAAAAATGGGTTGGCTAAGTCTCAGTGCAGAGGCAAAATAGAGTGCTATGCGTTCGAAACTATTGGCATGGCACAGGACTGGGGGCTCGGTGCTGAGATTGCACTGGCTCAGTGCATGGGCAAAGTTACTTGAGGGTCTATTTTGGGCTAGGGTCTGGGTTGATCCTAGGGGTCTTAAGGCCTGGTTTGAGAGGTCTTAAGGGGGCTAATTCATGTATGGATCGGATCTAGATCTAGAGGATGAGAGCATGAGAGACATCGGTATACATGGGCTCGGTGAGTGCTTTCATGTATTGGGTTAGCTAGGGAGTTTTTTTGGTTGGGCCTAATGGCTATGTATAAATACATAGGTTATATTAGGGTTTTGATTATGTTGTGGAATACAGACCTTTTCTCCCTCAACTCTCTTCTTCTCTTCTCTCTAGAGTTACCACTCTAGGGTTCTTGAAGAAGCCCCAGAGAAGGGGGGCATCTCCCTCAAGCCCAAGGAGGGAGGCACCCCATCATAGATCTAGATGGAGGATCGATGGTGTGTTGCCCATAGAGAATGTCATAGGTTCCTTCAGATCCACACTAAAGATCAGAAGCTTTCGCAACATGGTATCGGATTGCTTGTGATGTCAAGGATGATTGGCGTTCGAGCGATATCATGGGTCTATAATTTGATATCAGAGCTAGATGATGCCTGGAACGTTATGGATGACATAAACTTTTGTCCTTCTCTTCAAGATCCACCTCTATGTTGAGCAAGTCCATGCTCATCCGGTCTAATTGCTGAATATGTCCCACAACATCCTCACCCTCCTACATTCGAAGGCTATACAGTTGCTTCTTCAGCACCAACTTGTTGCACATATTCTTTCCCATGTATAACTAAAATAACCTCAACCATAAATTCTTGGGTGTCTTCTCCTTCAACACACCATACAAAATCTCATCTACCAAAGAAGCCCTAATCATGGCACATGTCCTTTTCTTTAAGGACTTTCACACCTTGTCTGTCATCTCCTCTGGCCTATCCTCCAAGGTCGAGTCCAATCTCATTTGAATCAGCAAATCTTCTAACCTAATATTCCACATCGTGAAACTCTCTTTACCTTCAAACTTCTCTAATCCTACCTTCAACCAGCTATTCTTCAAGATCAAATCAAATCAAAAATAGCTAAAAGGTAGATCTGAAAATTATCTTGATTAGGAATGGTGGACAGCAGCCCTTAAATCACTTTTTTCCTCACGAAGCCTGGAGAAAAGTCTTAGATCTAAATCTTGCTACTAATCTCTACTGAAACCTGATCTTCTTCCTCTTTCATGCTCAACCAGGCTCTGATACCAACTATTATAGAATCACCATGGCATCACCTAGCTTTGATACCAATTATTGTACCTACGACTGCTTGGAACCATAGTTGCAGAAGCGATCTCTTGTTTGAACCTGGGTGTTAATCATGTAAACTGAAGAAGATCTAAGAAAGAAAAGAGAAGAGGATGGAATCTAGGGTTTTAGTGTTGGAACTAGAGAGAAGAAAATTAGGAAAAAAAGCTTAATTGTATTTCACTCTTTTTGTAAAAGTTACAATACCCTAGTTTATATACCCTAGGGTTTCTACATAAATCTTAATAAACCCCAGCTCAAAAACCCTCCTAGGCTATCCTAATACACGAAAGCACTCACTGAGCCAATTTACAAGTTGGAAAATATGCAGGATTTCCTGCTTGAATTTCAAAATATTTTTAAAATAAAATGCAATGAAAGACACAAATTAAACTATTTAACCTATAAAAGCATGTAATCTAATTACTAAACCCTATATCTAGAACCTATAACATGTCATAATGCATTCTTAAATCTGAAAATAAATACTTTGGTATTGATCAAATCAATACCCTATATCTAGAACAGTTCTAGATCTAAATCCTAGATCGCATCTAGATGGGAGAAGAGATCAAATCTCTTACGTTCATGTGGGCTAAGAACTTCGTAGATGGTTTTCATTATTGCTTTTGGAGCCACACATGCATCTGGCCACTATAGGTAATCCACACAAGATCGTAACTCTGGTCGGAGGTTCGTTGAACAAAGAACCGCTCGAAGTGCTAGCTTCTTGCGGATCCCTCTTGATGGTTGATCTGAAAGAAATTCTTCAAATCTCATGGATACTACAAGAGACAAAGAATAAAAAGAAGGAAGAGATTCTTCTCTCTTATTTTTCTCAAAAATAAGATCAGAAGAAAAATATTAAAAATAGAGAAGAACCTTTCTTCTCTACAACTTTTCTTTCTCCAGGACAAACCCTAGTGATGCGTGCTAATTTATAGCTATGGCAAGTGCACCAGTCGATCAAGTAATAAAGTGAATGAGTAGAGTATCGTCCCTAGAGGATTGGAAAATAAGTACTGAAAAGCTCTTTCCTATACTTTATTTAGAAGATCGATTTATGAGAATAAGAAATTAAAGAAAATAAAAAAAAATAATTAAAAGTTTTTAATTAAATAGAGAGAGTGTAAATTATTAGGGTTTTAAATTCAAGAGCAATGGATTACTAAGGCAATCGGTTCACCAACTCAGTCAATACAATATTCAATTTTTTAGATTAATTTTATTTCATGTGATGGTGGAGTCTCCTAATTTATTCACTATCCTTTGGTCCAGGCATAGCAAAACTATTAATATTTATTAATTATCCTTTGGTCCAGGTGTAATTTAAATAAATATTAATGCATTAGGTTTTATGAAATCCTCTAATTAAAATACGCTGCGTCCAAAGCGCACTAAAATTCCTGCATGCATATGAATTCTAATTTGATTCATAATACAAGGTATATAATCAAGAAGCATTAACATAGATGTACTTAGTCCGTAACATCTATGTTCATCAGATCAATTAGAAGATGGCCAGTAATCTAAAAGCATTAAGATCAGATATTTATATACTCCTCATGAATAAAATTTAAAAATAAATCACACTGAATATTGCATCAAAAGAGTGGCTACACCTTAGCCTTAGTAAAATAAAATTTAGTTCATGATAACAAATTCAAAAATAATAAATAAAATAAAAAGCATGGAGAAATTAGACTGTTTGATTGCTGAAATTGATTGTCTGCTGCTCTTGATGTGGAGAATTTGGCGAAGAAGAAGAGGCTCCTTGATCGATATCTTGATCGTCGAAGAAAATCAAAAACCCTTTTTAATTTTCTCACAAATCACTTTTTTTTATCTCTCTCCTCTCTCTTTCTCTCTCTCTTTCTCCCTCTCTCTCTTTCTCCCCACATCTCTCTTTGTCTCTCTCTAATTCATCTTTTTTTTTTCGCAACAACCATATGTTTTTATAGATAAAAAATTTGATTTCCCCCCAAAGTCCATCAAAAACTAAGTTTAAGACTCCCAAAATAACTCAAATTAAGATTTGGATAATTCTGACCATTGGATAGTGATCAAACGGTCCAAAAACTACTCAAAAACCTCTTAAAATAACCCAGATCAAATCAGATTTAATATCAGCCGTTGGATCAACCGTTGGATCAAATCTGGGCCGTCCGATCGCATTGAAATAAGCCTTCAGATCTTTAGTTTTACGTCGGGATGAATCTTAGCCGTTGGATCTCGATCGGGAGCTGTGGATGTCATCCATCAGCTCCTTCTTCTCATCCGTCCGATCAAGCTTCAGTGAAAACTGCCCGTTGGATCAGTCAGAATTCCCAAATTGCCCTCCGTGGACCATGCACGAGCCCGATGTTGTGTAGACCGCTGCATTCTTCAACCAATCAGCATGCTCTTTATGCTGTGAAATTCCTGAATTACCCTTCAGATGGTCCACCGTGCACCACGAAAAATGCTGACGTCATCCCGACGTCAGCGTTGCGTCAGTATTTTTTTTTTTTTTTTGAAATTCGATTCTGGGCTCGTTTGAAGTCCGTTTTGCCTGAAATTTATTTCATTTGAACCAAAAAAATGAGATCTTCACATTGGTGGCCTTCTTTCCTACATAAGATTAATAAAAGTATTAATTTCTAAAAAAATAATTTAATTTATTTTATAATTTAATACTTTTATTAGTATATTTTTAGCACTTATCACACCCCCTAACTTAGTCATTGCTAGTCCCTTAGCAATGTTTTATTTAATACCATGTTTCAATAAGATTATCCTTCACAAAGATAAAATTTAGGATTAAAGGTCAAAAAGTTTAGAAAATACTGCTAACTAAGCATTGAGCTTCAGAAGCAAATTTTTTCAGTCAATATAATTAAAAATTTTCTTAGAGTACATCAAAGATCTATAGCACTTGTGTTCATGATGACTAACTTTAGCATTTCAGTATTAAATTAAAAGAACAAAAGTATCCTCTCTTATCACCTATTTTGGTCAATTTTCTATACATTCTCAATTTTATACTCATGAATTAAGGTAGCTTTCACACTGCCTTTTCTTTTTTTTTCTTTTTTTTTTTTTTTTTACTGTGCTGAGCATCCTGGCCTTTCCTTCACCGTTTTACATGAATTTTCACACTTGACCTAGGTGCAGAGATCCAGTTACTAGGCTTTGGGCAATCCACATATACTCTGTCTTTTGCACTTTATTTATAGGCAGGTAGCTCTTTCCTTAAATTCAAGTTTTTTTGATTAGAATGTATATTAATTACCAATTTTCAGTGATAATTGAATCCTCAGTTGGCCTTATAATCAATACCTACTTTGCCTTGTTAGTGTGCATGTGCAATAAAAAGTGCTAATAATCTTTTAATGACCTAAGTAGGCTTGCTAAAAGTTGACCAAATAATCTACTTCTTTAACTCTTTACATTCATTAGCAAATAATTCTATCTTTTATCACTTATCCAGTTTATCTTGCTCAAGATTTTCTTCTTGACACATGATTTTTTTCTTTTAATTAATTATCATTCCACATTGTCTTAAAGGAGAAAGAAAAATAAAGGATGTAATAAAGGACAGAAAGGAATACACCTGATTTTATTCAGTCTGATTCTTTGGAGCTTTGAAATTTTGCTTGAGTTCTCATTGATTTTTCTGCAAAATTGAAAATATACACCAGAGCAGTAAAAGAGCAACAATAAATTACTGAAAAATTAAAAAAAAAAATGATCAAAACTAAAATGAAAAGAAACAACCTATCTAGTAGTTCTGATTTATAGTCTTCAGCTTGACTTTCTTTAAGTTCTAAAGTGGATCAATCCGGTGCCACTTCAATTGGAATACTTTCATGTTTGATCGAGTCTTCTTTCAATTTGACATTGCTCGCTTTTATAGTCTCAAACCTATTTTCTACAAAATTCTCATATATTGAATTATCAATAATATCAATTAGAAAACAAGTTTGATTGTCATCAGGATGTTTAGTATCTTTGAAAACATTAAAAGTAACTTGTTAATCTTGGACTCTAAGAATTAATTTTCCTTGTTGAACATCTATTAAAGCTCCTCCAGTAGCTAAAAAGGGTCTCCCTAAAATAAGGGGTACATCATAATCTTCTTCCATATCAAGAACAATAAAATCAACAGGGAAAATAAACTTGTTTACCTTTACCAAGACATCCTCCACTATACCTCTTGGATATTTAATGGATCTGTCGACTAATTGAAGAGTAATAGTGGTAGGCTTTGGTTCTCCTAGACCCAGTTTCCTAAAAATAGAAAAAGGCATGAGATTAATGCTTGCTCCTAAATCACATAAAACTTTATCAAAACTACAATCACCAATAATGCAGGGGATAGTAAAACTCCATGGGTCCTTTAACTTCTGTGATAATTTATTTTGAAGTATTGCTGAGCATTCTTCATTCAAATTTATTCTCTCATGCTCCTTCAGCTTTTTCTTATTTGTTAAGATTTCTTTGAGAAACTTGGCATACCTGGGCATTTGAGTAATAGCATCTACAAAAGGAATATTAATATGTAAATTCTTTAAAATTTTGAAAAAGTTAGAAAATTCCTTATCTGGATGCTGTATTTGTCTCTCTGGGAATGGTAGTGGCGGCACGTAGGGCTTCACATTTGGATCAGCAAATCGTATACCTGAAGACCATCCATCTGCTGGTTGTTTTGGTGACTGACGAATTTGAGTTGATGGTTCCTTATTTGTAGTTGGCTCTTCAGTCTCATTCTTCTGATGTGGCTCCTCCAGCTTTGTACCACTTCTTAGGGTGATAGCATTGACTTGCTCCCTTGGATTTGTCTCCGTATTGCTTGGCAAAGATCATTGAGGTCTCTCGAAGATTATCTTAGCCATTTGACCTATTTGCATCTCCAAGTTTTGAATTGCTGCTGTTTGGTCCTGCCTAAGTTTGGCTTCCAAATTTTTTATAGTTGCTTCTTGGTTTTGCATAAATTTGACCATCAGCTCTTCCATGTTGGACTTCTTTTTAGGTACTTGGAATCCCGGGGGTGGCTGTTGTGCTACATTTTGATTGCTCCATGAGAAATTTGGGTGCTGCCTCCACCCTTGATTGTATGTGTTGGAGTAAGGATTGTTTTGTTGCGGTCTGAAAAAATTACCGATATAATTAGCTGTATCAATCATTTTAGCAAAAGGATTACCTGTTTGGCAATTGCTCATATCATGTCCTCCTCGACACAGGTCACAAGTCATGCTCTGAACATACATAGCTGTTCTCTTTAAGTTGTTGACTTCGGCTCTAAGGACTGCAATTTCAGCTAGTAAAGTTGGCACGCAATCTACTCCCTGCACAACTGCTAGTTTTTTTGGCATCATGCGCTCTGTCTGCCATTGATAGCTATTTGATGCCATCTCATCGATCAGATCGAAGGCTTCTTCCTCCATTTTTTGATTAATGGTTCCTCCTGCTGCTGCATCAATCATAGTCGATTAGTAGGAGATAAACCATTATAGAAAGTTTGTACCTGAAGCCATACGGATAGTTGATGATGTGGACATCTCCTTGGCAGTTTCTTGAAATGCTCTCAAGCCTCATATAGTGTCTCCATGTCCATCTGCATAAAAGAAGTGATATCGTTGTGCATCTTAGCAGTTTTGGAAGGTGGAAAGTACTTGGCTAAGAATTTTTGGGCTAGGCATCCCAAGTTGTGATAGAACCTGTAGGAAGAGAATGAAGCCAATTTTTAGCTTTATCCCATAAAGAGAAAGGAAATAACCTTAATCTTATAGCATCATCCGACACTCCATTAATTTTAAAAGTATCACAAAGTTCAAGAAAACTAGAAATATGGGCATTCGGATCATCATGCACGTGTCCACTAAATTGGACAGTTGATTGAATCATCTAAATCATCGTCGGCTTTATTTCGAAGTCGTTTGCTCGTACAGGCGGTCTCCTGATGCTTGAAGCTACATCGGCTACAGATGGTATGATGTAATTATTTAATGGACGATGTACTGGTCGAATAGCTTCATGCTGTCCTTCGATTGCCATATCCACTCTTAGATTGATGTCGTTAGGATCTTCAGCTGCCATGTTTCTCTCTTGTTATAGTCTTCTAATGGTTCTTTCAATTTTTGGATCTAAAGATAGTAAGTTACTATGTCCAATACGTGTCATGCACTAAAAAATTTTTTTTTTAATAATAAAAATTAAAAATAAATTTCTAAAGTAAAGCTAGGATCAAAATTTTAATATTATTTTAGACACAATCCCTGGCAACGGCACCAAAAACTTGATGCGTGCTAATTTATAGCTATGGCAAGTGCACCAGTCGATCAAGTAATAAAGTGAATGAATAGAGTATCATCCCTAAAAATTGGAAAATAAGTACTGAAAAGCTCTTTTCTATGCTTTATTTAGAAGATCGATTTATGACAATAAGAAATTAAAGAAAATAAAAAAAATAATTAAAAGTTTTTAATTAAATAGAGAGAGTGTAAATTATTAGGCTTTTAAATTCAAGAGCAATGGATTACTAAGGCAATCGGTTCACCAACTCAGTCAATACAATATTCAGTTTTTTAGATTAATTTTATTTCATGTGACGGTGGAGTCTCCAAATTTATTCTCTACCCTTTGGTCCAGGCATAGCAAAACTATTAATATTTATTAATTACCCTTTGGTCCAGGTATAATTTAAATAAATATTAATGCATTAGATTTTGTGAAATCCTCTAATTAAAATACACTACGTCCAAAGCGCACTAAAATTTCCGCATGCATATGAATTCTAATTTGATTCATAATACAAAGTATATAATCAAGAAGTATTAACATAGATGTACTTGGTCCGTAACATCTATGTTCATCAAATCAATTAGAAGATGGCCAATAATCTAAAAGCATTAAGATCAGATTTATATACTCCTCATGAATAAAATTTAAAAATAAATCACACTGAATATTGCATCAAAAGAGTGGCTACACCTTAGCCTTAGTAAAATAAAATTTAGTTCATGATAACAAATTCAAAAATAGCAAATAAAATAAAAAGCATGAAGAAATTAGATTGTTTGATTGCTGAAATTGATTGTCTGCTGCTCTTGATGTGGAGAATTTGGCGAAGAAGAAGAGGCTCCTTGATCGATATCTTGATCGTCGAAGAAAAATCAAAAACTCTTTTTAATTTTCTCATAAATCACTTTTTTTTATCTCTCTCCTCTCTCTTTCTCTCTCTCTTTCTCCCTCTCTCTCTTTCTCCCCGTCTCTCTCTTTGTCTCTCTCTAATTCATCTTATTTTTTCACGACAACCATAGATTTTTATAGATAAAGAATTTGATTTCCCCCAAAGTCCATCAGAAACTAAGTTTAAGACTCCTAAAACAACTCAAATTAAGATCTGGGTAATTATGGCTGTTGGATGGTGATCAAACGATCCAAAAACCACTCAAAAACCCCTTAAAATAACCCAGATCAAGTCAGATTTAATATCAGCCATTGGATCAACCATTGGATCAAATCTGGGCCATCCGATCACATTGAAATAAGCCTTCAGATCTTTAGTTTTATGTCGGGATGAATCTCACCCATTGGATCTCGATCCGGAGCTGCGGATGCCATCCATCAGTGCCTTCTTATCGTCCGTCCGATCAAGCTTCAGTGAAAACCACCCGTTGGATCAGCCAGAATTCCCAAATTGCCCTCCGTGGACCGTGCGCGAGCACGGTGTTGCATGGACCGCCGCGTTCTTCAACCAATCAGCGAGCTCTTTATGCTATGAAATTCTCGAATTACCCTTCAGATGGTCCATCGTGCGCCGCGAAAAATGCTGACGTCATCTTGACGTCAGCGTTGCATCGACGTTTTTTTTTTTTTTTTTGAAATTCGATTTTGGGCTCGTTTGAAGTCCGTTTTGACTGAAATTTATTTCATCTGAATCAGAAAAATGAGATCTTCACATTGATGGCCTTCTTTCCTATATAAGATTAATAAAAAATATTAATTTCTAATAAAATAATTTAATTTATTTTATAATTTAATACTTTTATTAGTATATTTTTAGCACTTATCACCTAGCCTTGTCCTAAAGAAGAACTTGCACTCCAACATGAGGAGACTCTCTCCTTGCCACTCTCTCATGCCTCTTTATTCTGATTTTCATGGGATAAAACTCACAAGAGATTTAGAAGAAAAAGCTCTTGAAATAACCTTAAAGAGAAGACCTTCTTCTCTTCCTATGTATTCATCAGGACATCAATCATTGATGTCCTAATGAAATCAAAAGCCCCAACCATCTTGGAGCTCCAAACCCCTAAGCTCCTCTATCTCTCTCTTCTTGATGTCTTTCATGGAAAAAACCCCAAGAGATCTCATGGCAAAAGTCCTAAAAAAATTTGTGCCTTATAACAACCCACAACAAGGTCAAAACATTCTTGTTTTAAGGAAACAAATAAAGAGTTTTAGGGGTTGGACGCCACCCCTAAAATTCTGGTGTGAGAAGCATGTAGACCATGCACAAAAAGGGAAGTGAATTATGGCATACAAAAAGAATTAGGTGGCATCCCCTTAAGATAAGGAACACTAGGTCAAACCTAGTCTAAAAAATGGAAACCCAAAAATTTTGTGTGTGGAGAACCTAGAATTCATGCCAAAAATAAGAAATAAAAAGGACGACAAAAAAAGATATGGGGCATGGGTTAATTTTCAAAGAGAGAGGAGAAGACTTTTATCAAATTAAAACTCTTATTTAGTTTGACTCATTCAAACTAACTTTCGAATAAAACCAAGTCAAAATTTGTATCCAAATTCACTAGGATATGGGGCATGGGAAATCAATCTTAGGTGTGGAATAATGTACATTAAAAATTTGAAATTAAATATGGGCATGGAACATCATAATGGCGCAAGGGAAGATGAGTCCTAGTCTAACTAGGACTTTTCTTCCTTAGACCGGGTCAAAACCTTTTGGACCCAATCAAAATTTGATTTAAGTCAACCTAATTATTAAAAAATTCTAATCCAATTAGAAATCTAATTAAATTAGATTTAATCATATTTAAATCAGGTTTAATTTTTAATCAATTTAGAAATTAGGTGCACTCAAGTCCTAGTCGAACAACGACTTGCTCTCTCTTGCAATTGGCTTATCCAATAAATTAATTAGACTTAATTTAATTAAGTTTAAACTAATTCTAATTGAATCTAATTTAGTTAGACTTGATCTCAGCCTGATTGCTCAATTAAATTGAGCCAATTAGCAATCTAATTGCTAATCGATCCTCCTACAATACTTACATTAGGTTAAACATCAATCATATTGATTGTTTGACCTTAAAATGATTCTCAATCATTGATCAACCATCTGATCAGGTTACAATTTTTTTTGTATATGACCCCACAGGTTCATGTTGGGAAATATGTCCTAAAGCCAATTGTCAGCTTGTTGATGGTTGTGCTGTATTATATCTATAATTGATTCATTAATAAATAAAATATTTTTTGACTTTTTTTATCATAAAGTATTCATCTTCTAACAAACTCCATTATTGTGATGAAGTTCTTAGGACTATTTAGATTTAATAAAGAGAGAATTTATCGATTAGTTCTTAAAACTATTCATGACCAAATGATAGGCTATTAATTAGGACAACAGCATCAATCGAGCAAAGGTCGCTGTATGCCATATGGATTGATTGTCCTCTTAACCAAGGAGTGTGGAGATGCTGGTATAGCATGTAGATGAGATGTATGGGTACATCATCATTGAACGTGACCAACTCTAGAGTATTTTGCTATCGAGAATGTCTCTGATGGGATATAGGTATAAGTGTCCCTTAAACCTAAGATCACCTTAGTGACTTGCAAGTAACTCACTATGCTTTGATACCAAACTAACTAAATTTCTAATTCAGTAATGAAAATCTTCTGGACATAGTCAAGTACTTGCAAAGTTGCTTTGTGATCAAGATGGGATTGACCACTCCAAGAGTTGAAGAATAATATATCACTGTATTTCAATATAGCATAACCTTGGCCAGGGTAATCCATCAGATGAATTTGATATTTTGAAATACAATGTGGACAACTTGATCAAAGTTGATAGTTAAACTCTAAGGTGTTCTATGAGCATTTTGGTCAAGGGGATGAATTATATGAAAATTATATCCACATGGGTTCTAAGGATGTTGTTCTACACATTTGATCTATTCGACTGTCGGGTACCATTACTAAATGGTTAGTTCAATTGGTATAGGAATCTATTTCTATGCTGCTAGCTTAGGTTTGGACCTATGAGGTCACACATATTAGAGCTCATGATCTAATCAGATGGTTGATCAATGATTAAAAATTCTTCTAGGGTTAAATGATCAATACGATTGATGTTTAACCTAGTGCAAGTGTTGCAGTAGGATCGATTAGCAATTAGATTTCTAATTAGCTTAATTTGATTAAGAGAAAGGGATGAGATTAAGTCTAATTGAATATTATTTAATTAGATTTGATTTGGATTTGATTGGATCAAGTCTAATTGGCTTATTGGATAAGCTAATTGCAAGGAAGAACTAATCCTAGTTCAATTAGGACTTATATCAAACCAATTCCTAATTTGATTAAAAAATTAAATCAAATTTAATTTTGATTTAATCTAATTTAATTAGATTCTTAATTAGGTTAACACCTATTTTAATTGGAATGATTTGATTCTGATTTAGTTTTATTTAAATAACTTATTTGACCAAGTCAAATTGGAAGTCCTAGTGTGATTAGGACTCCCTTCTCCTTGCGCCACTTGGCTTCCCAATGCCCCCCACACTATTTTCTAGGGGTTTTGTGCATGGAAACACTTCTCCCCAGAACTTCAAGCATGCCCAAAGCTTTTCCCTCTTTCTTTCTTGCATGGAATGTGGTTGTGGACCAAGTCAAAGTAGAAATTTATTTGGATTTTAAATTCTATGAGATAGAATTTTAGGAAACCAAAACTCTTCCCTTATGGTGCCAATTTTACCAAGATTTTTTCAGGATTTTCATGGGTTTTATGGCACATATTGTGTACCCATTGCTGGTGGTCCCTGGCAGAGAGGAAGGAGGGGGCACCTAAGAGTTGGACGCCCCAAATCTTGCCTTATTTAGACATTCCTTGCTAGGTTTTTGACTTAGATAAGGAGTCTATCCTAACTTATTATTAGGATGAATTTTAGACTAATTTTTGGTAGAATAATAGATCATTGATAGAACTTTGAGACATGTAAAAATCAGGAAGAAAGAGTATTAGGGCAAGGGGATTTCATAGACACCAATCTAGGTGTCTAGGTGAGAGAACTAAGAAGAAGAAGAAGGGTTCTTCTTCTAGTTTTTTTTCTTTGATCTCTTCCTCCTTCTTTATAGATTTTTAAGAGGTGTCTTAGGTTCAAAATCTCTTCCCCTTCTTTCTAAAAATTATAGAGTCCAAGTTTTGAAGAAGATGGTTCTAGATCGATCATCGAAGAAGGATCAGCACAATACTAGTATATTATGCTAATTTCCTGCATAGGACTTCTGATCGTGATTCATGGGCTCGTGTAGATGACTACTAGAGGTTGGACATGTGTGTGGTTTTCAACATCATCCTCAAGCTCAGATCAGCAAGTTAGAACATCTAACTTGCATAGATAATAAATCTGATCTATTTTCTTTATACATGCATTAGATGTAGTGTATATGCATGTTGATGTGATCAACATGTTTTAGTTTCTTTCTTATATTTTAATTTTTGACTTAATGACATGCCATGATCATATAATATGATATTAGATCTAAAATATTTTTTAGTATTTAAAATTAATTTTGATTAATTTTAGTTTTTCGCTACCTGATCTTGAAAAAGTTTCAAGATCTAGCCCTAAAATCCTCGATCTGGTTCCTTCAATTGGTATCAGAGCTGGATTGATTGTTACATGATTATGTGTATATGTTTTAATTATCTCTTAGATTACATCTAATTTATAATATTATTATTAAATCTAAAATTAAAAATTAGATTACACGAATTGATTATAAGATTATCCTATTGTAAGGTTTATCCCTTATAGTAGAGAGATTGTCCTGGTTCATGTAGATCTATCTCTAATCATAAATTTATTAGATATGATCTAATTTTATTTATAATTTAATATATTTAATATAGATTTAGATCTAAAGGTAAAAGTTTTAGATTGTACGGACTAATTATAAGGTTGTCCTATTATAAGGTTTATCCCTTATAGTAGAGAGGTTGTCCTGGTACGTACTGATCTAAAATATTGATCATAAAATTTTAGATTAGATCTAAAAAATTTTATGATCTAATTAAAAATATTTTAATCTAATTTTAATCATCATAAATATATTAAATTTTATCTAAGATAATTTATGATTGATTATAGTTGAAACTGTTTTAATTACATGAACATGTTTAGATTAGATCTAATGTAGTTTCATGCTTATCTTACTTGCATATTATGAATCAAACATGCAACTTAGTTGATAGAACTATGTTGTAAAAATATTTTACAAATATGAAAATCATTTTCGTAAAGCCGAACCCTAACTCTCAACCTAAAACTTAATTAAGAATTAAGAACATGTTTGATTAGGATTTAGGATTATGAAATATAGATTCTAAGTCACAAATCATAACATATTGGGTTAAATGGGTTAGTGGAGATTAGGTCCATTAATTGGGTTAGAGATAGAATTAGATTAAAGAATGGACATAATTAGAGAATTGACTAAATCTAATTAATTATTATCTTAGATTAGGTCAAGGATTCTCTAGATCAATTATAATAGTTGTAGTTGATCAAGTCCATATCTTTAATGAGACCCAAGATGGACTTGATTTTTGGCTATGCGGTCTAGCATGAATTATTAGGTTGATCTAATTAAGACTAATTAAACTAGTTAGTATCTAAGATAAATCAGATCGGTAGTCTTTAATTGGTAGCCCGCTTACTTAGCTATTTCTGATGGTGTCTAAGATAAGCTTTGGTAGACTCTTCCATTGATCGAACTTATCTAGCCTCTTGGTGAAATTATGTTTTGATCGGATCACTTGATTATTCGAGCTGACCCATGTCAGCTAGGTAAATTAGTGTGACCGATTTAGGTGCTCCTAGACCAGCTTATTAATGATCTTCCTTAAGCTGACTTGGTAAAGCCAGCGGGAGGATCATGACAAGCTAGTTCATCTGTCCTTCCCTCATCTTTAAATTAAATCCTATAAAATTATTAGGTCTCTAAAATGAAAAAGTTATTATGATAACTAGATCATAGCCTTCCATTAAGTGGATGATAATGGGTCCATTAGTTAGATAATCATTGGACGCCCAAAGGCCTGGTGTTTATCGGCTAATGAAATTATCATTCATTATATGAATTCTTGATTGCATCTTTCTAAATGGTAGTTAGGTTAGCCGACTAAAGTTAGGCCTAATTATTCATTGGTTTATTGGGTCAAATATGGTTATGTTAATGGTTGGACCTAACTAGACCTTTTCAATGGAGGCCAAAGCCTATTGATTAGGAACTGGGGCAAAAATTTAATTACTAAAAATTATTTAAAAAAATAATTAGTTATGAACCTATCCTTAGATGTACATTGATTGGACAATCAAAGTTGGGCTCGTGTGTAGTCTATGTGGATTCTAGTATCCACTAAGGAATTAGGATAATTCTTCGAATTGGAGGTAGAGGCTACCAATTCAAATAAAATAGTGAAAGAACCTTTTGATTAAAGTTCAAATCTTTAGATTTAATGAATCAATTACTAATTAGGTTATTATTATTTTTTCTGCAGATATGGCCATTTTTCTATTGATTCGATCATTGTTGGACAATGATAAGTTGGTGGGATCCAACTTTGATAGCTGGTACTGAAAGTTGAAGATAGCCCTAGAACATGAATGGATCCTATATGTGTTGATGGATCCTGCACTTAAGGAGCCAGCTGCCAATGTACGTGGAATAGTTAGAGACACTTATCAGAAGTGGCTCAGTGATCGAACCAGGATGTGCTGCATGAAGAAAAAACTCTATTTTTTTGGCATAAGATCATTCAGATCTGATTAGATCTGAAGGAATATTTCAAAAGTTTTTTCTATGATCCTAATCAGATCTGACCCTAAAGATCTGATATTATAAAAATAAAATTAAAATTAAATCTAATTTAATTTCATACCTTCTTTTGGGTAATCAGATTATCCTATGATGATACTGATTGATCTTGAGGTTCAAGAAGGAGCCATGCATGCGCCTGACCTCTACTGATGTCCACTCGGATAGGATCTAGAGGTCTTCTCCTTCTGAATCTTTTTATCAAAAATTAGATCTAGATCTAATCTTGATGTTCTTCAAAACTTCTTTTAAAGAAGTAGCAGTCGTCTCTTTTAGTAATGCTGCCTTCTTCCTAATCTGGATGCCTTTCTTCCTTGGATGTTACTTGAACCCATGCCCAACTCGTTGGGTATGGAGAGGAGAAAGAGGATCAGATGGGGCATAGAAGAGAGAGAGAGAGGCAGCCTTGGGGCATTGGAATTGTGCAAGACTTTTTAACCCTAGGCTCAGACAGGGTTTAAATAGACCCTGCTACGCCATGCAGTGCCACATCATCCCGGTCAATCAAAGGGCTTCATTCAATTAGATCTTAATTTGATTGGTGGGATGATGTCAATTGATCCAATCAGATGAGAGTCCCTAAAAAATCCATATAGGTGGTGCCAAGACTGGATAAAACAAAACTCTTTGACGCCTAGGTATTTAAACCCATCAAGAAACCCTGGAGTCCCATCTATATGGGACTCCATCCCTTATCCATATGGGGTGCATGCCTAGGGTGGTGTGTGCCCTCTCTCTTACCTCTTTTAGTAGGGGGACAAGAGCCCTAGGTGCTCTCCTCTAGGAGCATGACACATGGCCCAATGTCCAAGTGTCAAGGATCTGGCCAGTCAGATTAAGACAAGATTCCTGAGTGAGCCCAAACAAATTTGGCTCAACCAAGATGAACCAAAATAATTATAAAAGAAGAATGTTAGGTTCAATCGTGTGCTAGCACAATTTTCTTGAACCTAATTGGATCTAATCCAAATCAATTGAATTGGGTTAGTCTAATTGATGACATCCATGAAGGGAAATCCTGATTTCCCAGTCCAGGTTCGTCCAGATCTGATTAGATCAAGAGATATATTTCAAAAATTTTCTCTTGATCTCAATTAGATCTTGATAAGTTTTAGATCTGATTATTATTATTTTAATAAATAAAATAAAATAAGATAAATTAAATCAAATTTAATTTACCTGATTTGGGTAATCCTATTACCCTGTAGATGATCCTGATTGCAGCGGAAGGTTCTGGATCTTAGCCATGCAAGCGCCTGGCCTCTACCGGTATCCACTCGGATTGGATCTGGAGATCCTCTTCTTCTCTATCACACCTCCAAAAATCAGATCTGGATCTGATCTGGAGGATCTTCAAAACTCTTTTGAAGATCTGCAGTCGTCCTTTTGCAGCAGCGCAGCCTTCTTGCTTTTGATCGCCTTTCCTTGACCTGAATCGCACCAACCTAAGTCCAAAACACCTTTTGGATGTGGAGAGCAAGGGGAGAAGAAGCTATGGCGTGGAGAAGGAGGGGAGAGGCAGCCTTGGGGCATGGGGTTTCTCAATTTCACTAGAATTAGGGTTGGGCGCAGGGTCTTATTTATAGACCTCTTGTGATCCAACTCCTCTTCCTCTCAACCAATCACAACCCTTTGTGAAATCAGATCTAAATCTGATTGGTTGGAATAGAGACCCCTGGATTCCTCCTTAGAGGGTGCCTAAGACCAGTCAAACTGGATTCTTAGTAGGACTCTGATTGGAATCCAAAAGGGAGGTGGAGTCCTTGTCCAACAAGGACTCCTAGGCGCCTCCTACTTGGGCTCACGCCACCCTTGGCGTGCGCCCTTCTCCTTGCCAGGTTCTGGCAGGGGGACAGGCCCCCACCAGCTCTCCAATAGCTGCATGACATATGGTCAAAAGTCAAAGGGTCAATGGTCAACGTTTGACCAGTCAAAGGTAGACTTTTGACCAAAGTCAAAGAACAAGAAATGGCAGGTGACCAAAAATGGCAGGTAATGTCTTACAAATAAGACAACCTATTCTGACTTGGACAACCTCCAGTCAGACCATATGAAGGCCTCTGATTGAGCACAAACTCCTTTGGCTCAGTCAGGACAACTTATTTGTGATAGTAAAAGAAGAACGTTAGGTTCAATCGAGTGCTAGCACGATTTCCTTGAACCTAATTGAATCTCATTCAGAACAATTGAACTAGATCAGTTCAATTGATGATCACCAGATTCAAACCCTTGTTTGTGTGACCCAGTTAGGTTCAGTTCTGTATGGTAATGGGATATGTCATGATCTCTATCATAGACATCATCGAAACTCCTTTCGATGGATCAGAACTCTTCTGATTCGAACAGCTAGAATGATCGATCATCTAAATCATTCTAATTGCTCCCTGTTGGGGATAAATCCCGCTCCTGCCGAAGCCCGGCCCGATGCTCGGCCCAATGAAACCAGTAGCCACTGAACAGCTTTAGCGCCAGGCGCCAGGCCGAGCCCCTACCACGTCCGAACTGCCTAGAGGCCGAACTCCCCTGCACCAAGGTCCGGGCCAAACTGCCTAGAGGCCGAACTCCCCTGCGCCAAGGTCCGGGCCGAACTACCTAGCTGCCGAACTCCCCAGCGCCAGGCTCCGGGCCGAACTCCCACCGCCAGCCGAACTTCCTGACGGCCGAGCTCCTTGGACTCCAAGCGGCAGGACTTCTTCGGGAGACGGACTCCTCCCAGACGCCCGTTCGGCCATCCGAGCTCCTCCCGGGTTTTCCCTTCAGCCGAACTCTCCTACAAGCCCGAACCCATTCGGACCCCACGGCCGAACTCCTTCGGACCGACTTCAGGCGAGCCCAAGTGGCCGAACCCCTTCGGACCGACCCTAGGCGACCGAACTCCTCAGCGAGCCCTGGCCGAACCAACTAGCAACCGAAGTCCTTCAACTGGCCAGCCGAGCTTCTTCGGGCCTCTCAGCGGTCGAACTCCTCGGCAACCGTCCCGCGGCCGAACTCTACAGATGGCCGACCCTTCAGCCAGACGAACTCCCCCAGCTTCCCCCTCGGCCGAACTCTGTTACAAGTCCGAACTCCATTGGACGAACTGTCGCCTGCAGCAAGACCGGACGGCGCCTTCCTCTCCGTACCGGACTCCATGCGGCCCGACGACTCGCCAGTATGGCTCCCACGATCCTACCGGACGACGCCTTCCTCTCCGTACCGGACTCCATGCGGCCCACGACTCGCCGGTATGGCTCCCACGATCTACCGGACGACGCCTTCCTCTCCGTACCGGACTCCATGCGGCCCACGACTCGCCGGTATGGCTCCCACGATCTACCGGACGACGCCTTCCTCTCCGTACCAAACTCCATGCTGCCCGACGACTCTCTGCCAGACGGCACAGCCGTCACCATCAACTAAGCTCCGCTATAAAAGGACCCCTCCCGACATACTAAGGCTAAGCTCTCTGAACTCTCGACTCTCTAAGCTCTCCTCCTCATCTCTAAGCTCCGGAACTCATTCCGAGCACTCCATTACTGTTGGCCGGAAACTAACTTGACCGTCGGAGGGTCCTGCCGGAGCCACCACCCCACCGGTTCCGGACGGGACTTCGTTTTGCAGGTCCCCGGCGGCGCCCAGCGGCCTCGATTGCGGCGACCTCCGGCGGCGACGGATTTCTGCACCAACAGATTGGCGCTAGAGGAAGGGCCTGAACCTTCGAGGTTCCCTTGTTCTTAAAGGAGTGCTCGGCGACCCTTCTCTTCCCTCTCCAGAGATCTTCCTTTTCTCTTTCGAAGAGAAAACGCCACCCAGGAGAGCTTCCGCACGGCGTTCGGTGGCCTCTGCGACCCGATCCCGTCCAGGCCCGTCTGTTCCTGCTTCAGCCCCGGCGGCCTAGGTTCCACCTGCACCCGCGGTGGATGTGAAGCAGTTCGGCCTGCTTGACCGACAGATCCGTGGCCGTGGCCTCACGGAGGCGTTGCACGCTTATACAGCAGCCTCCGGTAGCGACTCCACCAGCAAGCCCGCCATGAGGGCGTGAGAAATCAGCCTTAAGGAAGAGCCCAATCGCCCCGAAGAGAGAAACAGAGAGCAGAAGTTTCCCCGCCGAAGCGGAAAGAAGTTCGGCTCGGAGAAAAGCCGGGCTCCCCCCAAAGCTCGGCATCAAGGTAAAATGAAGCTCGGTGGAAAGCCGAACTCCTCAACTCAACCTCCAAAATAAAGTTCGGCGCCGGCAAGGACGGAACGAAGCCCCCCTCCCAGAAGGTTCCGCAACTACGACCCGCTCCTCTAACTCGAATTCTCGGCAAAGTTAAGAGCCAACCGCCAAGACCTGAAGGACTACGGCCTCTCCAAAC
Organism: Cocos nucifera; assembly: GCA_006176705.1. Taxonomy (NCBI): domain Eukaryota; kingdom Viridiplantae; phylum Streptophyta; class Magnoliopsida; order Arecales; family Arecaceae; genus Cocos; species Cocos nucifera. Next base: position 183,515 of record QRFJ01002643.1, read on the forward strand.
ATGCGCGATCAAGGAGAAGATCGGCTATAGGCACTGCCGTAACCGGAAAAGACAAGAAGGTTGGCCGTCCCGCGGCGTCATCAACGCCACCCCGGGGAGGAGCTAGGAGCTAGCTACATCGGTGATTGTCATCCCCAGCGACAAAGTCAAGAGAAGCATGGTCCAAATTATGAAGGCCGGCATGAGATAGAGGAGGTCGTCTGGACGGGACTTGCTGCCTCGAGGGAAGCTCCGAGGAACAACACCCCGTCGACCCCTCAAACGAGAAAGCGCGCTGTCCATCGATTTCCCTTCGGTAAAATTCTCCCCTCTGCATAATATTATTTCTGGATGCGAAAACTATGCGATGACAGGAGAGCAGCAGTCAATAATCGCCGCGTTAGGAACAGGAGGAGAACCTCGTCCTAACGCGAGCAACAACCTCGGCTAGAGATAAGATCTCCCCCGAGCGCGCCTCCCGGCCGCAAGGAGATAAGATCTCCCCGAGAGAAGCTCGGCCGTAGGAGATAAGATGCTCCCCGAGCGCGCACATCAACCTCGGCTAGAGATAAGATCTCTCCGAGCGACCGTTGACAACCTCGGCTAGAGATAAGATCTCTCCCGAGCAACCGTGAACAATCTCGTTAGGAAAGGAGGAGAAACCTCGTCCTAACACGGAGCACACACCTCGGCTAGAGATAAAGACTCTCCCGAGCGACCGTTGACACCTCGGCTAGACAAAGATCTCTCCCGAGCGACCGTGAACAACCTCGGTTAGGAACAGGAGGAGAACCTCGTCCAAACGCGAGCATCAACCTCGGCAAGAGATTAAGATCTCTCCGAGGCGACCTTGACAACTCGGCTAGAGATAAGATCTCTCCCGAGCGACCCGTAAACAACCTCGGTTAGGACAGGAGAGACCTCGCCTAACACGAGCAACCAACCTTCGGCTAGAGATAAGATCTCTCCCGAGTGACCCGAACAACCTGTAGGAACAGGAGGAGAACCTCGTCCTAGAAAAGAGACCAACCTCGGCTAGAGATAAGATCTCTTCCGAGCGACCGTTGACTACTCGGCTAGAGATAAAGATCTCTCCCGAGCGACCGTGAACAACCTCGGTTAGGACAGGAGGAGAACCTCGTTCTAACGCGAGCATCAACCTCGGCAAGAGATAAGATCTCTCCCGAGCGACCGTTGACAACCTCGGCAAGAGATAAGATCTCTCCCGAGCGGCCGTTGACAACCTCGGCTAGAGATAAGATCCTCCCGAGCGACCGTGAACAACCTCGGTTAGGAACAGGAGGGAACCTCGTCCTAACGTGAGCATCACCTCGGAAAGAGATAAGATCTCTCCGAGCGACCGCGTTGACAACCTCGGCTAGAGATAAGATCTCCCGAGCGACCGGAACAACCCTTCAGTTAGGAACAGGAGGAAAACCTCGTCCTAACGCGACATCACCTCGGCTAGAGATAAGATCTCTCCAGCGATCGTGAACAACCATCGTTAGGAACAGGAGAGAACCTCGTCCTAACGCGAGCGGCACCTCGGCTGCAGGATAAGAATCTCCCCGAGAGGAGCTCGGCCGCAGGAGATTAAGATCTCCCCCGAGCCGCGCACATAATCTCGACTAGAGATAAGAATCTCTCCCGAGCGACCGTTGACAACCTCAGCTAGAGATAAGATCTCTCCCGAGCGAACGTGAACAATCTCGGTTAGGAACAGGAGGAGAACCTCGTCCTAATGCGACAGCGACCTCGGCTAGAGATAGATCTCCCCCGAGAGAAAGCTCGACTGCAGAGATAAGATCTCCCCAGAGCGCGCCACATCAACCTCGGCTAGAGATAAAGATCTCTCTCCGAGCGACCGTTGACCCTCGGCTAGAGATAAAGATCTCTCGAGCGACCGTGAACAATCTCAGTTAGGAACAGGAGGAGAACTCTCCTAACGCGAGAGCTGCACCTCGGCTACAGGAGATAAGTCTCCCCGGAGCGCGCACTTCAACCTCGGCTGCAAGAGAGGAGGTCTTCCCTCGAGTCAACTTCAGCTGATGAAAGACAATGTCCCCCCGAGGAGTCAATCAACCTCGACCGTGAGGGAGATTACTTTCGGCTTCAACATCAGCTTCATCGACTTTAGCTGGAAACGAGTTCCATTTCAACTCCAAACATCGACTGGAGATGAGGTTCCCCCGAGCTTCGCAGCTGCAACAAATGCGAGCCTGGAAGAAGACTTCGGCAGTCGCCTGTTTTGGTACTCCTTCCTTCAATTTTTGAACTCGGGATGGGGGGGCTACTGTTGGGATAAATCCGCTCCTCTGAAGCCCGGCCCGATGCTCGGCCCAATTGCAACCAGTAGCACTGAAGAGCTCTTAGCGCAGGCGCCAGGCCGAGCCCCTACCACGTCCGAACTGCTAGAGGCCGAACTCCCCTGCACCAAGGTCGCGGGCCGAACTGCCTAGAGGCCGAACTGCCTGCACCATAGGTCCGGGCCGAACTGCCTAGAGGCAAACCCCAGCGCCAGGCTCCGGGCCAAACTGCTAGAGGACAAACTCCCACCCGCAGCCGAACTTCCTGACGGCCGAGCTCCTTGGATTCCAAGCGGCTGGACTTCTTCGGGAGACGGATCCCCCGCGCCCGTTCGGCCATCCGAGCTCCTCCGGTTTTCCCTTCAGCCGAACTCGTCCTACAAGCCCGAACCCATTCGGACCCCACGGCCGAACTCCTTCGACCGACTTCAGGCGAGCCCAAGTGGCCGAACCCCTTCGGACGACCCTAGGCGACCGAACTCCTCAGCGAGCCCTGGCCGAACCAACTAGCAACCGAAGTCCTTCAACTGGCCAGCGGCTTTTCGGGCTCTTCAGCGTTGAACTCCCTGCAACCGTCCCGCGCCGAACTCTACAATGCCGACCCTCAGCCAGATACGAACTCCCCAGCTTCCCCTCGGCCGAACTCTGTTACAAGTCCGAACTCCATTGAGACAACTGTCGCCTGCAGAAAGACCGGACGGCGCCTTCCTCTCCGTACTGGACTCCATGCGGCGACGACTCGCACAGTATGGCTCACGATCTACCGAAACGATGCCTTCCTCTCCGTACGGACTCCATGCGGCCACGGCTCGCCAGTATGGCTCCACGATCACGGACGACGCTTCCTCTCCGTACCGACCCCATGCGGCCACGACTCCGCCGGTATGGCTCCCACGATCTATCGGACGACGCCTTCCTCTCTCCGTACCAAACTCCATGCTGCCCGAAACTCTCTCCAGACGACGGCACACGCCGTCACATCAACTAAGCTCCGCTATAAAAGGACCCCTCCCGACATACTAAGGCTAAGCTCTCTGAACTCTGACTCTCTAAGCTCTCCTCCTACACCTCTAAGCTCCGGAACTCATTCGAGCACTCCATTACTGTTGGCCGAAACTAACTTGACCGTCGGAGGGTCCTGCGGAGCACCACCCCACCGGTTCCGGACGGGACTTCGTTTTGCAGGTCCGCGGCACCCAGTGGCCTCGATTGTGGCGACCTCCGGCGGCGACGGATTTCTGCACCAACACTCCCAAAATCCACCAGTGACACCTAGCAGTATATGGTGGCAACCCATCAGAGCTGAATGCGAACCTCTTGGTGCAGCTACTTGTGTGATTCAGTTCTTCTATCTTGAGCCCCGATCAGATTAGGGTTAAGGTGAACTCGTCAAACCCTAGTCTCTGTCATATGATGTAATCATTCGATTCGGTCCAATTGAAATCTAAATAGAAACTTTTCTATTATTTCACTCTAACCATGGCATGGATTCTGAACTATGATTCTCATGATAATCATAGGGCTACTCCTCTACCACCGAGGTAGATAGATCCATCTTGATGCAATCCAGTTCCTATAATGAACATGCTATAACGTACACTCAGGGTTCCATATGGCTAGGAAACGAGTAATGGTGTAGTCAAACTATAACACCCTCAAGGTGCATGCGATGCTTCTCAGGTCAAAGAACCAGACACACTAACTGCAGCATCGAGTCAGTCATTGACGAAAGGTAGACTCCTAACGACTACTCGAGGTGGTCAGGCTCAGTGCCTCGTTCTAAACGAGTACCTGTACTCTCGCTCTGGCTTCTCACACCCGTAGACCAAGACTCATGCTACACTAAAGAGAAGCGATCCGTTACACCAACCTTTCCAGATCAATCACCATCCTCGGTGATGAATCCTATGGTCGGAAGCTGTTTATGAGTTTAAAATGATTATTCATGTCTTAATTTTCAAACTCTTTGGAAATCATGAATTATTCATTCTGCAGTTAACTCAAAGGATGTACAACAGACAACTCAAATACCACAGGTTGTGATAGAAAATAACCCATTTCATTAATTATAGTCAAATTATAATTTTGCCCCTAGAGTGTATTCACAATGTCAGCAATTCTGGCTTAATAGGAGGCACATATATCTAACAATCCCCACTTGTCCTAAACACCAATTGGCTACAAGTCTAAGTCTACTTCTCAAGGTGGGCTTCGATCTTCTGCTGGCCAAACGGCTTTTGTAAGTGGGTCTGCCATCCGTTATCTGTTGGAGTTGACTCTCCTGACCTCAACGTAACAATTTCTCAAGTAATCGTGGATGAGATGATATCACCGTTGCTTGGAACTCTTCGCAGCACAAACAGTCTGCCAGATGTCACTTTCGATCATCTATATCGGAACATGAAGTCCGAGTCTGTGTATCCTTGAACTTGGAGTTCTCCGTTACCAAAAGACGCAACATCATATCCTTATTTTCTTCTTAAGTACAGAAAGATATATTCACAGAAGTCCAGTGTTCTTCACCTGGATTTGACTATATCTGCTTGTTGAACACTCATAGCATGGGCTATATCAGGTCGTGTACATAGCAGGCATACATGAGCTCCCTTATTGACAGAAGCAATATAAGGGATACTATGCTCATGGATTCTATTTCCCTCAGATGTGCTGGGGCAGCATCTTCTTGGAAGATGAATACCCATGTCCTGAAGGTATATCCCCTCTTAGAGTTTTCATACTAAACTCTCTTGTACTTCCTCTATGTACATTTCTGTGAAAGTCCTAGCACCATTCGTCTATCTCTAATAGACCCTTAATTCCTAGAATAAGGATGCTTACCTAGGTCTTTCATGGAGATTACTTAGACAATCCACATCTTTGACTGATGTCAACGATGGGAATCATCATTCCCATAGAGGATTGTCATACACGTACAATACGAGGAAGAACAGCGCTCCACTGACCGCTTTTGAAACACGATGGTTCTCTTCATTTTTGATTGAAAACCAAACTTGTTTGTCACAATCTATTGAAACGAGTGTCTCCACTCCGAGATGCTTGCTTAAGTCATATTGGGACCTTTGCAGCTTGCAACCTTGTGATCAGCTTATCCACTGGATGTAAACCAAGCGGCTTCTCTATAGATATCTTCCTCAGATATCGCAAATTTAGGAAATGCGTTTTCACATCCATTTGCCATATTTCCATTAATCAAAAAGGCTGCAACAGCAAGCAATATGCGGATGGATTTATAGCATAGCTACCGG
>QRFJ01002644.1:0-46595 GCA_006176705.1 Cocos nucifera
GACTATGTCAAGTCTAGTTTAATGAGACCTAAATCAAATCTTTCTAAGAAAAGATTAAGTCTAAGGTCTTCCACCATTATAGATGTGCGGGCCCTTTTCGAGGTTGATTGTTCTCGACTGATTACAGTGGCTCAATTGCATCGAAAAGATGCAACCATGTCTTTTAGGCATTGGATGCTATGGACTAGAGGATGAACTGGGCTCAATATTCCGAATACGATGAGATACTCAATTAGAAATCCAATCTGTGCAAATGGTGGGTCTAACTTAACTAAGAAGTGGATCAATATTTTGGACCTGATGAGATTTATGAATTAGAGACCAAGTTTGGGTGCATCATGATTAGAAAATTATTGAACAAGAGTTGTTCACTCATTAGCTAACCCATCACCAATAACTATTAGGTAAGGTGATGAGTCAGTTTGTGGGACCGCACCATCCATTAGAAATCAGTAATCATGAAGATTTTTGCATCTCTATAGAGAAAGTATAGGGATCCGAGAAAATAGTGAAAGCTAATTTATTTAAAAATAAAATCTCTAAATAAATTGGTTAAGTCTTAATTACAATAACTAACTAGAAATTTTGACTCTCTATAGAAAAATGTCTGCATCCAATCCACTAGCACGAATCTTGGACACCCATAGTTTGATCGGACCAAATTACAAGGATTGGCTCCGAAACTTCAAAATTATTTTGGGTTTTGAGAAGTTAACTCATGTATTGGACCAGGATCCTCCCACCTTATCAGCTTGTCCATCTGCTGAGAAGAGAGCATCTCTAGATATGTGGACAGACGATGATAATAAGGCCAGATACTATATGTTAGACTCGATGTTTGATGAACTTCAGTGGCAACATGAAGATATCAGGACTGCTCGCCAAATGTTGGCTCACCTATAGGAGATGTTTGGTGAACAGAGTCGCGCAGCCCAGTATCAAGTCACTAAATGACTGTTCAAGGCTAAAATGCATGATGGGCAATCCGTCCAAGATCATTGTCTGATGATGATCAAGGACTTGGAAGAGCTTGAGAAGCTCGGAGTGTGGTTGGACTTGGATCTGCAGAATGATATAATTCTGCAATCTTTGACTGATGCGTATGGGCAGTTCATCATGAACTACCATATGCATAAACTTCAAAATTTTTTGGCCGAACTTATGAACATACTGGTTACCACTAAGCTTTCTATGAAAGATTCTAAAGGCTCAGTGCTTGCTATGGAATGGACTTCTTCCAAGAGAAAGTCTTTTAGAAAGAAGAAGTCTATGAAAAAGTAGAAGATGGAAGGAGAAAAGAAGAAAAAGGTAGAGCTGAAGAAGAAGGCCGCTGATAAAGAAAAGTATTTCCATTACAACAATGACGACCATTGAAAGTAGAACTGCCCTACTTACCTAGCCACCCTAAAGAAGAAGGAGGCAGGTCCTTCTAGAGGTATGCTCGTTATTGAGTCTAATCTTACGATTTCTTCTACATCCAGTTGGATGCTTGACTCTGGTTCTAGTGCTCACTTATGTACTTCTATGCTGGATCTTGAGGATAGCAGAAGACTGAGGGATGGTGAGATGATCCTGCACGTCGAAAATGGAGCAAGAGTTGCGGTCGTGGCCGTGAGAACATATCCTCTTCGATTACCATCTGGTTTAGACTTGTATTGAAAGACTGTTATTATATGCCTGTAGCAAGCAGGAATTTGATTTTTGTTTCTTGCCTTACATTAGAAGGCTATGTAATTAATTTTCTTAAGGACCATTGTAACATTCTTTATGAAAGAAATAAAATTGCAAGTGGTTTTCTTATTAACGATCTTTATCAGTTACATGTTGATGTATCTATTTATAATTTTGAGCAAAATATGAATGCCATAAAATCAAAATGACCCAGGGATAGTCCAAATGATAGATATCTATGGCACCTAAGACTAGATTATATAGCAGAAGATAAGATTAACAAATTAGAAAAAATCGGGCTATTAAGTCTGTTGACTTTCGAATCATATCCAATTTGTGAATCGTATCTTCATGGCAAAATGACTAAGCTTTCTTTTGTAGGACATGGGGAAAGAGCCATGGATCTTTTTGCCCTAGTACATACTGATATGTATGGCCCATTTGATGTGCCAGCTAGAGGCAACTTTGTCTACTTCATAATCTTTATTGATGATTTATCTAGGTATGGGTATGTGTATCTTATGAGACATAAGTATGAAGCTTTTGAAAAGTTCAAAGAATTCAGACATGAAGTAGAAATGCAAACTAAAAAACCCATTAAGGTTTTTCGATCAGATCGAGGAGGTGAATACCTTAGTTGAAAATTCCTGGACCATCTTAAGAAAAGTGGCATAGTTTCTCAATGGACTCCATCTGGAACACCTCAACTCAATGGAGTTTCAGAATGGTGGAATTGGACCCTTTTAGATATGATCCGATCTATGATGAGCTTCATAGACCTCCCTAATTTTCTTTGGGAATACTGTTTATTAACTACAATATACTTACTAAATAGGGTTTCCTCTAAAACCGTTCCTACCACACCATATGAAATATGGCATGATAAGAAACCAAGTTTGAGTCATCTTAGAATTTAGGATTATTTGGCTCATGTCAAAAGACAACAAGCGGACAAGTTAGACTTTAGATCCTTTAGAGCTCGATTCATAGGATGTCCTAAAGAGTCATTAGGATATTATTTCTACATTCCAGATGATCACAATATGATTGTGAGTCGACATGCCATTTTTCTTGAAAAATAATTTATTCAAGATAGCGGCATTAGAAAATAGATTAAGCTCAAAGAGAAAGTCTCATAAGAGCAATGAGCTAAGGACCAAATGGAATCAAATCAGGTTGAGCCAATCCATTCACTACCTCCTCCACCTCGTAGATCGAAAAAGATTTTTCATCCTCCTAAGAGGTACTTAGGTACTATTTCAGAGGAAGTAGAGAAAATATTTCTCGTAGAAAATGGGGTTCATGGTGATGATCTCAAAATCTATAATGAGGCAATATCAAATATCGACTCCAAAAAATGGTTAGAGGCAATGAAGTCAGAAATTGACTTGATGCACTTAAACCAAGTCTGGACCTTGGTAGATCCATCAAAAGGTATAGTACCTATTGGATGTAAATGGATCTACAAGAGAAAGATTGGGTAGATGAAAATGTGGAGACATTCAAGGCTAGATTAGTGGCAAAAGATTATAGTCAATGCGAAGGCATTGACTATCAGGATACCTTTTCGCCAGTAGCTATGCTAAAATTTATTCGCACATTGCTTGCTGTTGCAGCCTATTTCGATTATGAAATATGACAAATGGACGTGAAAATGGCATTCTTAAATGGATATCTTGAGGAAGATATCTATATGGAACAGCCACTAAGTTTCACATCCAGTGATGATGATCATAAGGTTTGCAAGCTGCAAAGGTCCATATATGGACTTAAGCAAGCATCTCGGAGCTGGAATACTCATTTTAATGATGTGATCAAATTATTTGGTTTCATCAAAAATGAGGAGGAGCCATGTGTCTTCAAAAAGGTTAGTGGGAGCGCTGTTGTCTTCCTCGTATTGTACGTGGATGACATCCTCCTTATTGGGAATGATATTTCCATGTTGACCACAGTTAAAATGTGGTTATCTAAAGAATTCTCCATGAAAGACCTAGGAGAAGCATCCTTTATTCTAGGAATTAAGGTCTATAGAAATAGACCGAATAGGATGCTAGGACTTTCACAAAAAATGTACATAGAGAAAGTGTTAAAAAGGTTTAGCATGGAAAACTCTAAGAGGGATTTAGTATCCCTCAGGTATGGCATTCATCTTTCCAAGAAGATGTGCCCTACCACACCTAAGGAAATAGAACGCATGAGCAAGATCCATTATGCTTCAGCAATAGGGAGCCTCATGTATGCCATATTATGTACACGGCCTGATATAGCCCATGCTGTGAGTATCACGAGCAGATATCAGTTGAATTCAGGTGAAAAATACTGGACTTCTGTGAAATGTATCCTTAAGTACTTGAGAAGAAGTAAGGATATGTTGTTGGTTTTTGATAATGGAGAACTCCAAGTCTAGGGATATATAGACTCGGACTTTATGTTCGATGTAGATGATCGAAAGTCGCCATTTGGAAGTCTGTTTGTGTGCAATAGTGAAGCTGTCAGTTGGAAAAGTTTCAAGAAAATGGTGATAGCAGATTCCACCATGGAAGCAGAATACATCGCTACGTCAGAAGCTGCAAAGGAGGCACTTTGGTATAAAAGTTTGCTGCAGAGATCGAAGTGATGCCATCAGATGCCCTTCCTCTGTACTGTGATAATAATGACGTCATAGCCCTTGCTAAGGAGCCGAGGTCTCACCAAAATCCAAGTACATCGAGCAGTGATACCACCTCATCGATGATTACCTCGAGAAGGGTTACGTCGATGTCAAGAGAGTCGACTCCGCAGACAATGCGGTGGACTCGCTTACAAAGTTGTTGGGCCAGCAGAAGATCGAAGCCCATCTTGAGAAGATGGGGCTTAGATTTGTAGCCAATTGGCTTTAGGATAAATAGGAGTTTGTTAGATATGTGTACCCTAGAAGTTAGAATTGGCTGACACTTGTAATACACTTCTAAGGGCAAAATTATAATTTTGACTAAAAATAATAAAATGGATTATTTTTTATCATATATGTGTATTTAGTGTCTGTGATATATTTTTTGAGTTAATGATAATGATAATTCTTATTTTTAAGAGTTGAAAATTTAAGATAAGAATTTTTAAGATAAAACTAATTTAGATTTAATTTAATTTAATTTTTTTTATTTATCAGATCATAAAATTAGATCTAAAAAATGTCAAATCTGATTTGGATCTAAGAAATTTTTTTTGAAATATGCCTCTTGATCCAATCAGATTTGAACGAACTTGATCCAGAAAATCAAGATTTCTCCTTGAACAATTCCTAGTCTAGGAATTTGACCTAACTTGGACTCTTCTTTTTTTCTATTTATTGGATAAATTTTATTCTAATTTTTTTGTAGAATATAGAGCTTTGGGAGAGGTTCAGGGTGTGCAAAAATCAGAGGAAGAGGATCCTTGGGTGTGGAGGTTCCATAGGCACCAAACTAGGTGTTTAGGTGAGAGAAAAGAGAAGAAGAAGAGGGTCTTCTTTTAGGGCTGTTTTATTTTCAATCTCTCCTTCTTTCTTTTGAGTTTTGTTGTGAGAGTCTCAGATTAGCAAACTCTCATCTTTCTTTTCATATTTTGAAGAGTCCAAATTTTGAAGAAGAAATTATCGGATCGACCATCGAAGAAGGATCAGTACAATACTAACATGCTGTGCTGATTTTCTGTATTGAACTTTAGATCAGAGATCGTAGGCTCGTGTGGGCGACTCTTTGAGGTCGGACACATGTGTGGCTCATGACTTCTTTCTCAAGCCTAGATCAGCAAGTTAGAATGTCTAAACTTGCTCAAATAATAGATCTGATCTATAAACATCATACCTACATTTGATGTAGGGTAGATCTAGGTTGATTTGATCAATCTTTTTTTTCTTATTTAAATTTAATTTTTAATTTAATATCATGCCTTAATCATGTAATAGATCTGAGATCTAGGTGTTAACATGATTATTTAAATAAATTTTAGATTTATTTAAGTCTTTCGCTAAAAGATCTCGAAAAAGTTTCAAGATCTATCTGTGAAACCCTAGATCTAGTTCCTTCAATTGGTATCAGAACCTAGGTTCTTGTTACATAATTTTTGTGCATGTCTAGATTATTTTTTAGATTAGATTTAATTTATAATCTAATTATTAAATTTAAAATTAAAATTAAAAAAAAAATATTTTAGATTGCATGGACTGCCATAAGATTGTTCTGCTATAAGATTTACCTCTTACAGTGAATAGGTTGTCCTAGTACATACTGATCTAAAATATTGATTATAAAATTTTAGATTAGATCTAAGAGATTTTATGATCTAATTAAAAATATTTTAATCTAATTTTAATCATCATAAATATGTTAGATTTGATCTAGGGAGATTTATGATTGATTATTATTGAAAATATTTCAATTATATGAACCTATTTAGATTAGATCTAAAGTAGTTTTATGTTTATTTTACTTGCATATTGATTATAAATCAAACATGCAACTTGGTTGATAGAACCATATTGTAAAAATATTTTATAAATATGAAAATTATTTTCGAAAAGTCGAACCCCAACCCTCAGTCTAAAACTTAATTGAGAATTAAGAAGTTGATTGATTAGGATCTAGAATTATGAATTGAAGATCCTAAGACACGAATCATAACATATTGGATTAAATGGGTTAGTAAAAATTAGATTCATTAATTGGGTTAGACCTAGGGTTAGATTAAAGAATGGACTTAATTAGAGAATTGACTAAATCTAATCAATTATTATCTTTGGTTAGGTCAAAGATTCTCTAGATCAATTACAATAGTTATAATTAGTCAAGTTCATGTCTTTAACAAGACCTAAGATGGACTTGATTCTTGGCTATGCGATCTAGCACAAACTGTTAGGTTGATCTAATTGAAACTAATTAAACCAGTTGGTATCTAAGGTAAAATCAGTGGTTTTTAATTAGCAGCCCACTTACCTGGCCATTTCTGATGGTGTCTAAGATAAGCCTGGCAGATCCTTCCACTGATCGAACTTACCTAGCCTCTTGGTGAGATTATGTTTTGATTGGATCACTTGACTATTCGAGCTAACCCATGTCAGCTAGGTAAATCAATTTGACTGATTTAGGTGCTCCTAGACCAGCCTATTAATGGTCTCCCTTAAGCTGATTTGGTGAAGTTAGTGGGAGGATCATGACAAACTGGTTAATCTGACCTACTCACTTCTATAAATAAATTCTCTAAAATTATTAGGTCCCTAAAATAAAATAGTTATATGATAACTGGATCATAGCCTTCCATTAAAGTGGATGATAATGGGTCCATCAGTTGGATAATCATTGGAGGCCCAAAGGCCTGATGCATATCGGTTGATGGAATTATCATTCATTATATGATCTCTTGGATATATCTTTCTAAATGGTGGTTAGGTGGGCCAACCAAAGTTGGACCTGATCATTCATTGATTGGATGGGCCAAGTATGGTCATGTTAATGGTTGAACCTAACCGAACTCTTTTCTGGGAAGGCCAAAGCAAACTGATCAGAGTTTGGGGCAAAATTTAATTACTGAAAATTATTTAGAAAAATAATTGGTTATGAACCTACCCTTAGATGTACATGGATGGGCCAACCAAAGTTGCGCTGGTGTACAATCTATATAGATTCTAGTACCCATTAAGGAATTAGGATAATTTTTTAAATTGGAGGTAGAGGCTACCAATTCAAATAAAATAGTGAAAGAAACCTTTTGATTAAAGTCCAAATCTTTAGATTTAATGAATCAATTATTAATTAGATTATGATTTTTCTTTATGCAGATATGACCACTTCTCTATCGCTCCGATCATTGTTGGACAATGATAAGTTAATGGGACCTAACTTTGGTAGCTGGTATTGAAAGTTAAAGATTATCCTGGAGCATAAATGGATCCTATATGTATTGATGGATCCTTCACCTGAGGAGCCAGCTGCCAATGCACATGGAACGGTCAGAGACACTTATCAGAAGTGGTTTAGTGATCGAACCATGGTGCGCTGCATTATACTGGTTGCGATGAGCGATGAGTTTAGTCGCAAGTTTGAGATAACTCAGCCAAATGAAATGCTCTAAGTGTTGGAGGATTATTTTGGCACACTCGATGACGTTGAGAGGCACAAGACTAATTATGCCATCTTTAATGTCAGAATGTGGAATGGTGTCTCTGTCACTGATCATGTATTATACATGATTGTGCTGATAGAGTGCTTGAGTAAGCTCAACTTTTTCTTGCACAAACAACTTAGGAAAGATGCAATACTGAACTCATTACCCAAGTCTTATCTCCCATTCCTTACATATTATAGAATGTCAAAGCCTGAAGTGGACTACCATGGATTATTGAGATTACTTCAGAACTTTAAGAAGGATCACCAACTCCATAAAGAGTCGGAGAACTTAGTAGGAGGTTCATCTTCTCATTCTCGATCTTTTAGAAAAGAAAAGAAGAATAAAAAGAAGAAATCCAAGAAGGTGCATGTTCATGCTAGGATATCCGTGTAGGCTCGGATCCCAAAGACCAAGCCCAATATGAGTCTAGTCGAATGCTTCTTTTGTAAGAAGCGGAGGCACTAGAAGAGGAACTATCCTCAGTACATTGCCTTCCTGGATCCGAACAAGTAGAGAAAGAAGCAAGCTATTGCTGGACAAGGTATTTATATGATAACTTCTTACTATTTTTCTATTATGATATTACTGACTGGGTATTGCATACCGATATCCTTACCATATTTGCAATTTATTGCAGGAGTTGTAGGTCAGTAGAAGATTCGAGCAATGCGGGAGATTCCTGAACGTTGGAGATAGAAGACCAGTTTTAGTTCTAGCTTTAAGAATTTTGAGACTTATATTTAAATTTCGTACCTTTATTCTTAGTGATTATCATTTCTATCCTAGTTTCTTTTTAAATATCATTTTTGTAGGCCTTTTGGCCATGAAAAATTATGAAATTTTAATAAAGAGATGAGTTTGTAATGTCATTATGAATGGTGTTACTGCTTTTTGTGGACAATTGAACAATAGTGTATATACGTTATCATAATCTATTAATGTAGTCTATTCTACTAGCAAACATCCTAGATTAGATAGTGTATCAGATATCTATTTATGGCACTATAGGCTAGGTCATATAAACAAGAGCAGGATAAATAGGTTGACTTAGAAGAAAATTTTTGAAGTTAATGATTGTGAATCACTTCCAACTTGTGAGTCTTATCTTCTTGGTAAAATGATCAAATCATCTTTCACTGAAAAAGGCGAGAGAGCCAATGAGCTCTTAGGTATAGTACATAATGATGTATGTGGACCAATGAGCATAAGTTCCAGAGATAGATATATCTACTTCATCACTTTCACAGATGATCTATCCAGATATAGATATGTCTATCTGATGAAACATAAGTCAGATTCTTTTAAAATATTCAAACGATTTCGAAGTGAAGTAAAAAAATAAACTAGAAAGAATATTAAAACTCTTCGCTCTGATCGAGGAGGAGAATACCTTTCTGATGAGTTTCTCACATATCTAGGAGAGAATAGAATTCTCTCCCAATGGACTCCTTCTGGAATACCATAGCATAATGGTGTGTCTGAAAGGAGTAATCGGACTCTGTTAGATGTGGTCTGATCCATGATAGGATTTGCCAGCTTGCCGATATCCTTCTGGGGATATGCACTCAAATTGACTTATTATCTATTAAATAGGATTTTAAGTAAGTCTGTAGTTAAAACCCCATATGAGATATGGATAGGATGTAAGCCAGTACTTTCATACCTTAGGGTTTGGGGGTTTCCGGCTTATGTCAAATGATTAGTTATAGGCAAACTTGGACCTAGGTCTGACAAGTGTCCATTCATAGGATATCTAAAATAGACCAAAGGATACTATTTCTACCATGCTAATGAATAAAAGATGTTCGTCAGCCTTAGGGCAACCTTTTTGAAAAAGGAGTTCCTTGATGAAGGAACCGTTGCCTCTAAGGTTGAACTTGATAAAGTTCAATAGGTAGAAAGTCCGACATAGAATGTTGAACCTACATTGGATTTGATCAAATCAGATCCGAAGCTTAGTGAACCCGCACCATTAAGGCAATCTAGTAGAGTACCCCACCATTCGGATAGATACTATCGATTGTTGGTCCAGATTGGTGATCCCATCAAACTCGATAAGAACGATGAGGATTTGATCACTTATATGGATGCGATGCAGAGATTCGACTCTGAAAAATAGCTAGAAGCCATGAGATCCAAAATAGATTCCATGAAGGTCAATGATGTATGGACATTAGTTGACCCACTTGAAGGGGTTAAATCCATTGGGTGTAAATGGTCTTTAAAAGAAAGAGGGGTATAGATGAAAAGATGGAGATCTATAAAGTCCGTCTGGTTGCTAAAGGATTTCGTCAACATTATGGTATTGACTATAACGAGACGTTCTCTCCTATGGCAATACTCAAGTCCATTCGGATCATGCTTGCTATTGCTGTCCATCTGGACTATGAGATCTGGTAGATGGATGTGAAGATAGCTTTTCTAAATGAAGATCTGATCGAAAAGGTGTATATGATACAACCTGAACGATTCACATCCACAGATGAGTCCAAGGTGTGCAAGCTTCAGAGATCCATTTATGGATTGAAGCAGGCATCTCAGAGTTGGAACATGCATTTTGATAAAGTGATCAAAACATATGGATTCATTAAGAATGGAGAAGAGCCCTACATTTATAAATGAGCAAATGGTCCAGCAGTGGTATTCCTTATTTTGTACATGGATGATATTCTCTTAATCGAAAATAACATTTCTGCACTATAAGGAATAAAAGTCTGGTTGTCATCATAGTTCTCCATGAAGGGCTTGGGTGAAGCATCCTACATCCTAGGAATGAAGATCTATAGGGATAGATCTAAAAAGATGCTTGGTATATTCTAATCCATGTACATAAAAACTATGCTGAAGAGGTTCAGTATGGAGAATTTCAAAAAGAGCTATCTTTCGATAGGTCAAAAAATTTCTCTCTCTAAAAAGGATTGTCTGACAACTCCTGAAGAGAGAGAGCATATGAGTCGAACTTTATATGCTTTGGTAGTGGGGTCTATTATGTATGCAATGACATGTACAAGACTAGACGTGGCATACTCACTAGGAGTAGTGAGTAGATACCAGTCTGACCCTGAAGAAAATTACTAAAAGGTGGTTAAAACCATCCTTAAGTATTTGAGAAATACTAAAGACCAATGGTTGGTTTATGGTGAGTCATATCTAAAGCTTGTGGGGTTTATAGACTCTAGCTTTCTATCTGATCATGATGATAGTAAAAGTGTGTCGGGGTATATCTTTACTCTAAATGGTGGAGCCATCTGCTGAAAAAATTTCAAACAGCATATAGTGGCTAACTTTATTTGTGAAGCAGAGTACATGGAAGCATTAGATGCAGCAAAGGAAGCTATGTGGCTGAAGAAGTTCATTATCGAGCTCGAAGTAGCACCCTCTATTGATGGTCCAGTGTTGCTCTACTGCAACAGTACTGGTACCATAACTCAAGCAAAGAAATCGAAGGCACACCAGCGAACAAAGCACATTCTGTGTCACTTTCGTTTGGTCCGTGAGATTGTGGATCGTGGTGACATCGACCTTCAGAAGATCGATGAAAAGAAGAACCTAGCCAACCTCTTCACTAAAGCCCTGGCAATCAAGAAGTTCGACAGCCATAAGTCGAAGATGGGTATTAGATACCATGCCGAGCGGCTTTAGGATAAGTTGGAGTTGTTGGAAATTATGTTTCAAAGTCAATCGTCAGCTTGTTGATGGTTGAGATATTATAATTAATTTATTAATTAATGAAAAATATTTTGGCTTCTTTTTTCATCATAAGTTTACATCTTGTAATGAACTCCACTATTGTGATGAAGTTCTTAGGATTATTTAGTTTCGATAAAGAAAGAATTTATCAATTAGTCCTTAAATTTGCTCACGATCAAATGATAGGCTATTAATTAGGACGACAGCGTCTATCGAGCATAGGTTGCTATATGCCATATAGGTTGGTTGTCTTCTTAACCAAGGTATATGGAGACACTGGTATGGCATATAGATAAGATGTATGGGTATATCGTCATTGAATATGACCAACTACAGAGCATTCTGCAATCGAGAATGTCTCTGATGGGATATAGGTATAAGTATCCCTTAGACCTGAGATCACCTCAGTGACTTACAAGCAACTCATTATACTTTGGTACCAGATTAATTGAATTTCTAATTCAGTAATGGAAGACTTTTGGGTATAGTTAAGTACTTATAAAGTTAGAGTATGATCAAGATGGAATTGACCACTCCAAAAGTTGGAGAAGAATGTATCATTGTATTTCAATATAGCAAAATCTTGGTCAGGATAATCCATCAGATGGATTTGGTATTTTGAAATACAATGTGGACAATCTAATTAGAGTTGATAGTTGAACTCTGATGTATCCTATGAGCATTATGGTCTACGGGAGGAATTATACGAAAATTATATCTGCATGGGTTCTAAGGATGGTGTTCTACACCTTCGACCTATCCGATCATCAGGTATCTTTGCTAGATGATCACTTCGATTGGTATAAAAATTTATTTTTATACTATTGACTTAAGTTCGGACCTATGAGATCACATACATTAGAGCTTATGATCTGATGGATGGTTGATCAACGATTAAGAATTGTTCTAGGGTTAAACAATCAATACGATTGGTGTTTAACCTAGTGCAAGTATTGCAAGAGGATCGATTAGTAATTGCATTGCTAATTAGCTTAATTTAATCAAGCCAATAGACTGAGATTAATTTTAATTAAATATGATTTAATTAGATTTGGTTTGGACTTGATTGGATCAAGTTCAATTGGTTTATTGGATAAGCCAAGTGCAAGGAAGAACTAGTCCTAATCTAACTAGGACTTGGATTAACCCAATTTTTTAATTTAATTAGAAAATAAATTAGAATTAAATCTAATTTAATCTTATTTAATTAAGTCCTTAAATGGGTTAGGGTCTTATTTAATTGGATTGGTTTAATCTTGATTTTATTTGGTTAAAAGATCTTGTTTGACCAAGTCAAACAGGAGTCCTAGTGTGACTAGGACTCCCTATCTCCTTGCGCCACCTTGGTCCCAACACCCTCCATACCTATTTTTTAGATATTTTTCATGAAAAATCTCTTTCTTTCTAATTTTCATGCCCTTTCTCTTCCTCCAAGTCATATTTGAAAGTTAGGTGGAAGACCAGATCAAAGGAGGAATTGGTTTAACTTAGGATTCTATGAGATAGAATCCTTATTGACCAAAACATCTTCCCTTGAGTGCCATCTCCTTTTTTAATTAATTCTTCTCTTATTCTATGAAAATAATCTTTTTTTCTGTGTGCCCTCCCTTGCTGGTCCATGCCAAAAATTATGGAGGAGGCGCCCAAGAGTTGGGCGCTCCAACAACTTCCTATTTTTGGATATTCTTAGTCTAAAAATTTGACATAACTTGGACTCTTCTTTTTCCCTATTTGTTGGATGAATTTTGTTCTAATTTTCTTTGTAGAATACAGAGCTTTGGGAGAGGTTTAAGGTGTACAAAAATTAGAGGAAGAGGGTCCTTGGTCATGGGGGTTCCATAGGCACCAAACTAGGTATCTACGTGAGAGAAAAGAGAAGAAGAAGAGGGTCTTCTTCTAAGGCTGTTTTATTTTCAATCTCTCCTCCTTTTTTTTGAGTTTCTTTTAGAGAGTCTTAGATCAACAAACTCTCATCTTCCTTTTCATATTTTGGAGAGTCCAAATTTTGAGGAAGGAAGCATCAAATCGATCATTGAAGAAGGATCAGCACAATACTTGCATGTTGTGCTGATTTCCTGCATCGAACTTCAGATCAGAGATCGTAGGCTCGTATGGAAGACTCCTAAAGGTCGAACATGTGTGCGGCTCGTGACTTCATCCTCAAGCTCGGATCGGTAAGTTAGAATGTCTAAACTTATTCAGATAATAGATCTGATCTATAAACTTCATACCTACATTTGATGTAGTGTAGATCTAGATTGATTTGATCAACCTTTTTTCTTTCTTATTTAATTTTAATTTTTGATTTAGTATCATACTTTAATCATGTAATAGATCTAAGATCTAGCTGTTTACATGATTATTTAAATAAATTTTAGATTTATTTAAGTATTTTGCTGAAAGATCTTGAAAAAATTTCAAGATCTACCGTGAAACTCTAGATTTGGTTCCTTCACCTCGGCAGAGCATCGTCGTCTTGACTTTCATGATCGTTAGAGTTCCGTCGGCATATAACGCCATACTTGGAAGGCTAGGGCTCAATGCGCTCAAGGTTATAGTATTAACATATCATTTATTAGTCCAATTTTCGACCAAGATCGGAGTCGGAGAAATGCGAGGCGACCAACAAATTGCCCGATGATGCCTTGCAATCACTACAAAGAAAAATAAATCAGAAGATTCTTCATCACTGGAAAGCCTTGATCAATGGGAAGATGAAAATTAGGGTGAGCCAGTTGAATGGTTGGTCTTTATTCCATTGCTGGAAGATGACCCAACCAAAACTATTCATATTAGATCGCACCTTCAAGCGATGGAGTGTGAACAACTGGTTTGGTTGCTAAGAGCTAATGTCGATGTATTCGCTTAGTCGACGATCGATATGCCTAGCATACCTTTGAAAGTAATTATTCACCAACTAAATGTCAATTCAAGCATCAAATCGGTGAAACAGAAGAAGCGACTGTTCACTCCTAAGTGATAGAAGATAATCAATGAAGAAGTCGACAAGCTCCTCACGGTAGGCTTCATCAGGGAGGTCCATTATCTTGATTGGCTTGCAAACATTGTCATGGTAAGAAAAGTCAATGAAAAATGGTGCATCTGTATTGATTATACCAATCTGAATGAAGTATGCTCGAAGGATAGTTTTTCTCTTCCAAAGATAGATCAACTTATCGATGCAACTTCGGGACATCGACTCCTAAGCTTTATGGATGCTTTTACAGGCTACAACCAAATCTGGATGGCATCCGAGGATGAAGAACATACCTACTTTGTCACTAACAAAGAGATTTATTATTATAAAGTCATACCATTTGGACTCAAAAATGAGGGAGCGACCTACCAACGATTGATGAACAAGGTTTTCAAGCTACAAATTGGATGAAACATGGAAGTATATATCGACAATATGCTAGTAAAAAGCATGCAAAGTTAGGACCATGTTCGAAACTTAGAAGAAGCATTTGACACACATTGACGATACTGGATGAAGCTTAATCCGACTAAATGTGCCTTCAGAGTGACGATCAGAAAGTTCCTTGATTTTCTTATTTCACATCAAAGAATCGAGGTAAATCCTAAAAAAATAAAAGTAATTATTGATATGAAGCATCCAACCTCGAAGAAAAAGGTACAAGAGCTCAATGGAAGAATTGCCGCCCTCAGTCGGTTCATCTCCAAGTCCGCCAAAAGGTGTCTACAATTCTTCAAAACTCTATGGTAGACCAAAGACTTCTTATGGACTGATGAATGCTGGTGATCCTTTGAAGAGCTGAAGAAATACCTAATGACTCCTCTATTGCTCATCAAAACCAATGGAAGGAGAATCTCTATATTTATACCTGGCCATATTGATCGATGCTGTTAGTTCAGTTTTGGTCAGAGAAGATGAGAGTCGAGTACAACACCCTATTTACTATGCAAATAAGGTACTTCATAAGGCCGAAACCTGATATACAAAGGTAGAGAAAATGATTTATGCCTTGATTATTTTGACACAATGGCTTCGACGCTACTTCCAAGCCCATACAGTTCATGTCTTAACCGACCAACCTCTGAAGTCGATTCTGCATCGACCAGATAGCTCAGGCAGGATGGAAAAATGAGTGATAAAGCTTAGTGAATTCGACATCCAATATCATCCTCGCCCGTCGATGAAAGCCCAAGTTCTGGCCAATTTTATTATCGAATGTACCATCTCGGATATCAAGTCCGAGCAAGAAAAATAATTTATAAGTCGGTAGAAAATATCCAAGAAATTGATCATAAGTCGGTTTGGGTGTTACACGTCGATGGGGCATCGAATGCTCTTGGAAGTAGCACGGGGCTCATCTTGGCAAATGTCGATGGAATAGTTGCCAAGTATGCCCTCCGATTTAACTTTAAGGCTTCGAACAATCAAGCTAATTACGAAGCTCTCCTAGCCAGCTTGAAAATCGCTAGGGAGCTTAGTGTCAGAGAACTAGAAACATTCACTGATTCTCAACTTATTACGGGACAAGTTAAAAGTGACTTCGAAGCTTATGATTCGATAATGCAGAAATATTTGAAAAAGGTCAAAGATTAAGCTTCTACTTTCAAATACTTCGACATCACGCACATCCCTAGAGTAGAGAATGCTCGGGCCGACGCACTCTCCTGACTTGCCATCATCGCTCCTAACAAACTTGGCCGAACTTACATCGAATATCTCGATGTGCCAAGTATTGAAAGGATGGAAGAAGTATTGCAGATCAACGACGAGCCGAGTTGGATGGATCCAATTATTAGGTACCTAATCAAAGGAATCCTATCCGACGATGCATCTATTAGATGTGCACCCTAGAAGCCAGATTTACTGTGACTTATAATACAATTCTAAGGATAATTTTATAATTTTAATTATAAATTAATAAATAAATTATTTTTTTATTATAGTGTGTATTTAAAAGTGTTTGTGATACATCTTTTGAGTTAATGGTAATGATAATTCATATTTTCAAGAGTTGAAAATTTAAGACATGAATTTTCATAATTAACTCATAAACTGCTCCTGACCGTAGGATCATCATGAGAATGGTGATCGATCCAAAAGATTGGTGTATGATCACTTTCTTAGGATAGACGTGTCTTGAGTCTATGGTGTGGAGACATCGGAGTGAGAGTATATGTACTCGTTAGAGAATGAGGATATTGAGCGTGACCACCTCGAGTAGTCATAAGGAAGTCTACCTTCTCATCGATGACTAACTCGATGCTATAGTGGTGTGTTTGATTCTTTGACCTGTGGTGCATCAGCAGTTCATCTTGAGGGTGTTATAGTTTGACTACACCATAATTCGATCTTCTAGCCATTCGAAATCCTGAGGCGTATGTTGGCTATAGCATGTTTATTGTAGGAATTGGATTGCACCAATAAGAGGATCTATTTACCTCGATAGATGAGTAGCTCTATGATAATCATGAGATTGAGTCCTTAGGCCTACGGCCATGGCAGAGTGAAGATGATAAAAAGAGTTTCTATTAAGTTTTCATATTAGACTCGAATCAAATGATTAATTCATATGACGGACATTGGGTTCGACGAGTTCACCTTAACCCTAATCCTGTCGGGACTTAAGATAGAAGAATCCAATCACACAAATAACTACATTGAGAGGTTCGCTTTCAGTTCTGATGGGTTGCCACCATATACTACTAGGTGTCAGTGGTGAATTTTGAGAGCAATTAGAATGATTTTGATGATCAATCATTCTAATTGTATGAATAAGAAAAGCTCTAGTCCATCGAAAGATGTTTTGATGATGTCGATGATGGAGATTATGATATATCTCACTACCATATAGAATTGAACCTAACTAGATCACACAAATAAGAGTTTGGGTCTAGATGTCATCAATTGAGCTAATCCAATTTGATTGATTTGGATTAGATCCAATCAGGATTAAGGTAATCGTGCTAGCATATGATTAAGCCTAACTTTCTTCTTCTAAAATCTTTCTGATTCATCACAACCAAGTTAAATTTGATTTAATTTATTTTTATATTTTGAATGAATTTATTTTTATCTGACTGAAATAAATTCAGATTAGATTAATTATTAAAATTAAATTCATTCATAGTTAAATTGGATTAGGGTCAAAAGTTGACCTATTTGAGAGAATTGAGGGTCACCTGATCAGATGCTTCTAAAAAATTCTCTAAAAATTATTTTGATTTGATTTTTGGTTATATGATAGAGAACACATTATACATTGGATGTACCAAATTTTATAATTTTTGGAGTTGTCCAAACTAAGTTATGATAGAGTTTGATTCAGATCAAACTCTTGAGTGAAGAATCCTAGGCGTAGTGGACTCTTCCTTATCTACTCATGCCACCACCTTTCAGATTGATTTTTGGCATCAAAATTAGATGAGATCTGAGGATTTTCATGAAAATCAAGTCCAAGAGTCCCAATGGTCAAAAAAATAAGGATTTTGGTCAAAGAGGGACTCTAACTTGGCACTATGCTTTTGTATAAGAACCCTTGCATCAAGGCTCTTCATGAAGAATTATTTTTCATACCCAAAGGCTGCCATTCCAGATATCCCACACCCGCTCTATCTTGTCTCTCTCTCTCTCTTTCTTCTACATGTCTAAATAGTTAGGTACAAATCAGAGAAGAAGATTCAATCAAATTTGTGAAGAGTTCAGCATCTACACGACGGTGTTCGTGAGATGGACATGCTACCTTCAAAAAATTTTTGAAGGAATTTCTGATCAGATTCAGATCTGATCTTCGAAGAAAAGATTTGCAAGAAGAAGATATCCAAATCTTTCTTGAGTGGATACCGATAGAGGTCAGGCATGTGCATGGCTCCTTCTAGAACCTTAGAAAATATTAGGATCATCGTAGGATAATCAGATTATCCAAACAAGATATGATATTAATTTTGATTTAATTTTAATTTTAATTTTTAATATTAGATCATCAAGATTAGATTTGAGAACTCTTAGATTATATCAAATCATTTAGAAATTTTTAGAAAAGTTCATCTTAGATCTGATCAGATCTGCACGATCCTACGGTGGAAAATAGGATTTTTTCTTCAACTGGTATCCGAGCTACGTTAGTAGTTCTTCAGATCCATCTTAGGTCTAATTTTATTTTTATTTATGATTTGATATTAAAAGATTTCAGATATCACATCAGATATGATTATATTTGAAATCAAAAAATTAAAAATTAAATAATTTAGATCTCATATGTATGAGATGCATGACTAGACTAGGTATAGAATAGTTCTATATCTAGTCTAGTATAATCATGTATTTATTTTGATTAAATATAATTTTAGATCTATTTAATTTTTATTTTTTAGTATTATAATTATTATAATTAGATCTAAAAATAGAAAATAATATTTTTAATTTTTGATTTATTCATATGAGATATGAAAGATGCATTCTTAGACTAGTCATAGAATAGTTTTATAAGATGTCTAGAATAGTTTTATTTTTGATATGATCAAATTTAAAATTTTATTTTTTAAATTTAATATATGATATTTTAGATATGAAAGTATGCATATTGATGATAAATGAGATGTATGCAAGATATGTATTAGTTAGATCTTTTTATATGTGATATATAATCTAACTAGTTTTATCGTAGAAAATTATATTTCTGATTAAGGTGTTCTCCATGGCCATCTGACCATAAGAATAAAGTAGGATCTAAAGGCCCTCTCTTCCTATTTGATGGGATGTTCTTATAGCATGTAGGGGTACTACTCGTCCTTAATCAAAAATCAAAACTTATTTTTCTGCAAAATTCTAGATCCTAAAATCTTAGAATTTTTATTACATATTTTGTTCATGAACCCAAAACTTAATTAAGAATTAAGATTATAAAATTAATTAGATCTAAAAAATATAAATTTTTAGATCTAAGATATATATATATATAATTGGGTTCGGACTTGGGTAGCTCAATTAGGTCTAGTGGTTGATCAAACCAAATCAAGAGTTGGTTAGATGGGATCAAAGAAAGTTTAGATTTGACTAGTCTAATAGGATTAAGTCTGGATTAAGATTGAATCATATTGAGATGTGGCTCGATCAAGTCAAGACCTAATTTAGCTCCACGGTTTGAGCTTGGACTGTAGGCTAACTCAATTAATTTTGATTTGATAATTTGGTGTCTACGGTAAGTTTGGCAGATACGATCGATTAATTTTTAATTGAGAGCTACTCAATCTGAATGCATTCTTATCGAATTAATGGCATATCCCTTCCATCGGTCTCACTTGGCCATTTATGTCGACTCAGTTTTGATTTGAGATGGCTAACAAATCGAGCCAACCTATACCACTAGGTTAGTCATAATTATTATGACTAAGTCAAGTCAAGTTTAAAGAGACCTAAATTAAATCTTCCTAAGAAAATATTAAGTCTAGGATCTTCCACCATTATAAATGCGCGGGCCATTTTTGGGGTTGATTATTCTCGACTGGATATAGTGGTTCAGTTGCACCAGAAAGATGCAACCATGTCTATTAGACATTGGATGCTATGGGTTGGAGGATGGATTGGACTTAATATTCTGGATACGGTGAGGGACCCAATCAGAAATTCAATCTGTGCAAATGATGGATCTGACTTAACTAAGCAGTGGATCAATATTCTGGACATGGTGAGATTCATGAATTAGAGATCAGGTTAGGATGCACCATGATTAGAGAATCATTGGATAAGAGTTATCCACTCATCGATTGATCCATCATCAATAACTGTTAGGTGAGGTGGTGAGTCAGTTGATGGGACCGCACCACCTACTAGAAATCATTAATCACGAAGATTTTTGCATCTCTACCAAGGAAGTGTAGGAATCCGAGTAAATAGTAAGAGCCTAATTTGTTTAAAAATAAAACTCCTGAACAAATTGGTTAAGTCTAATTATAAAATCTAACTAAAAATTTTGACTCTCTATAGAAAAATGTCTACGTCCAATCCATTAGCCCATATCCTGGACACCCATAGACTGATCGGATCCAACTATAAAGATTGGCTCTGAAACTTTAAAATTATTTTGGGTTTTGAGAAGTTGATTCATGTATTGGAATAGGATCCTCCCATCTTATCAGTCTGTCTATCCGCTGATCAGAGAGCATCTCTTGAAAAGTGGACGGATGAAGATAATAAAGTCAAGCATTACTTATTGGACTCAATGTCTGATGAGCTTCAGTGCCAATATGAAGACATTAAGACTAGCCACCAAATATTGGCTCACCTACAAAAGTTGTTTGGTGAACAGAGTCATGTAGCCAAATATCAAGTCACTAAAAGATTGTTTAAGACTCAAATACATAATGGACAGTTGGTCCAAGATCATTGTCTAATGATGATCAAGAATTTAGAAGAGCTTGAGAAGCTCGGTGTCAAGTTAGATCAGGATATGCATTCTGACATAATTTTGTAGTCCTTGGCTGATGCGTATGAATAGTTTATCATGAACTACCATATGCTTAAACTTCAAAATACCTTGGCTATGCTCATGAATATGCTGATTACTGCTGAGCTTTCTATGAAAGGTTCTAAAGGCTTAGTACTTGCTATGGAGCGAACTTCTTTCAAGAAAAAATCTTTTGAAAAGAAGAAGTCTATGAAGAAGCAGAAGATAGATGGTGGGAAGAAGAAGAAGGCAGAGCCAAAGAAGAAGGCCGCTGACAAAGAAAAATATTTTCATTGTAATACTGACGACCATTGAAAGTGGAACTACCCTCTTTACCTGGCCAGCCTGAAGAACAAGAAGGGGGCAGGTCCTTTTGGAGGTATGCTCATTATGGAATCTAATTTTATGATATTTTTTGCATCCAGTTGGGTTGATGACTCTGGTTCTAGTGCTCACTTATGCACTTCTATGCAGGATCTTGAGGATAGCAAAAGACTAAGGGATGGTGAGATGATCCTATGCATAAAAAATGGAGCAAGACTTGCTGCTGTGGTCTTGAAAACTTATCCTCTATGATTACCGTCAGGATTAGAGTTAGTACTTAGGGACTATTTTTATGTGCCTACAGCAAGCAGAAATTTAATTTTTATTTCATATTTAGCACAAGAAGGCTATATAATTAATATTCTTATGGACCATAGTAATATTCTTTATGAAAGAAATAAAATTATAAGTGATTTTCTTATAAATGGTCGCTATCAGTTACATATTAATGTTTTTATTTTTAATATCAAGCAAAATATGAATGCTACAGGATCAAAGCGATCTAAGAATAATCTAAATGATAGGTATCTTTGGCACCTTAAGCTAGGTCATATAGCTGAAGATAGGATTAATAAATTAAAAAAACCTAGGCTATTGAGTCTATTGACTTTCGAATCATATCTGATTTATGAATCATGCCTTCATGGCAAAAGGACCAAGCTTTTTTTTATGGGATATGAGAAAAGGGCCATAGACCTGCTTGCCCTAGTACATACTAATGTATGCGGCCCATTTGATGTGCCAGCTAGGGATAATTACATCTACTTCATCATCTTTGCTGATGATTTATCTCGGTATGGGTATGTATATTTGATATGATATAAGTCTGAAGCTTTTAAAAAATTCAAGTAATTCAGGCTCAAAGTAGAAAAATAAATAGAAAAATCTATTAAGATTCTTCGATCAGATCGAGGAGATGAATATCTTAGTCGAGAATTTCTAGACTATCTTAAGAATAATGGCATAGTCTCTTAATGGACTCCACCTGGAATGTCTCAACTCAATAAAATTTTAGAATGGAGAAATCAGATCTTATTAGATATGGTTCGATCCATGATGAGCTTCATAGACCTCTCTGAGTTTCTTTGAGGACATAGTCTGTTGATCGCTATATATCTACTGAATAGAGTTCCATCTAAAATTGTTCCTACCATACCGTTTGAGATATGGCATGGTAAGAAATTAAGTCTGAGTCATCTCAGAATTTGGGATTGTTCGGCCCATGTTAAGAAATAATAGGTTGATAAATTAGAGTCTAGATTCTTTAAAGCTCAATTTATTGGATATCCTACAGAGTCATTAGGATATTTTTTCTATCTTCCAAAGATCATAATGTGATTGTGAGTCAACATGCCATCTTTCTTAAAAAATAGTTTATTGAAGATGGTAGCATCGGAAGATAGATTAGGCTCGAGGAAAAAGTCTCCCAAGAGCCACGAGCCAAGAAACCTATGGAATCCAATCAGATTGAGCCAGTCCAATCACTATCTCATCGACCTCGTAGATTAGAAAGGAATTCTCGTTCTCCTAAAAGATACTTAGGTACTATTTCAAAGGACGTAGAGAAAATATTCCTCATAGAAAAAAGGGTTCATGGTGATGATCCCAAAAGCTATGACAAGATGATATCAGATATCGATTTCGAAAAATAGTTAGAGATAATGAAGTCAGAGATTGACTCAATGCACTCGAACCAAGTTTGGACCTTGGTAGATCCACCTGAAGGTATAGTATCTTTTGGGTGTCAATAGATATTCAAGAAAAAGATAGGTGCCAATGGAAATATAGAGATATTTAAAGCAAGGCTCATAGCGAAAGGATATAGTCAGCATGAAGGCATTAACTATCAGGATCCTTTTTCGCCAGTAGCCATGCTCAAATCTATCCACACATTGCTTGCTGTTGCAGCCAATTTTAATTATGAAATATGGCAAATAGATGTGAAAATGATGTTCTTAAATGGATATCTTGAGGAAGATATCTATATAGAACAGCCGTTGGATTTCAAATCCAGTGATATTGATCATAAGGTCTGCAAGCTATAAAGGTCCATATATGGACTTAAGTAAGCATCTCGAAGTTGGAAAGCTTGTTTTAATGATGTGATCAAATCATTTGGATTCATCAAGAATGAGGAGGAGTCCTATGTTTTCAAAAAAATCATTAGAAGTGCTATTGTATTTCTCATACTGTACGTGGATGACATCTTCCTTATTGGGAATGATATTTCCATATTGACCACAGTTAAAATATGGTTGTCTAAAAAATTCTTCATAAAAGACCTAGGAGAGGCATCCTTTATTCTAGGAATTAAGATCTATAGAGATAGACCAAATAGGATGCTGGGTCTGTCACAGAAGATGTACATAGAGGAAGTGCTAAAAAGGTTTAGCATGAAAAACTCCAAGAGAAGATTAGTGCCTTCAGACATGGCATTCATCTCTCCAAGAAGATGTGTCCGAACACACTTGAGGAGATTGAATGCATGAGCAAGATCTCTTATGCTTCGACAATAGGGAGTCTCAAGTATGCCATACTATGTACGTGACCTAATATTGCCCATGCTGTGAGTGTTACAAGCAGATATCAATCAAATTCAGATAAAGAGCATTAGACTTCTATGAAATGTGTCCTTAAGTACTTAAGAAGGACCAAGGATATGTTTCTAGTTTTTGGTAATGAAAAACTCCAGGTCCAGGGGTATACAGACTTGAATTTTATGTCCAATATAGATGATCGAAAGTCGACATCTGAAAGTCTGTTTATTTATATAGTGGTAGTGTTAGCTGAAAAAGTTTCAAGCAGACGGTGATAGTAGATTCCACCAAGGAAGCAGAGTACATCGCTACGTTAGAAGCTGCAAAGGAGACATTCTAGTATAAGAAGTTTGCTGAAGTGCTCGAAGTGATGCCATCAGATGCTGTCCCTCTACATTGCGACAACAATGGCACCGTAGCCTTAGCTAAGGAGCCGAGGTCTCACCAGAATTCTAAGCACATCAAGAGGCGATACCACCTCATCTGCGATTATCTCGAGAAGAAATACGTCGAGATCAAGAGAGTCAACACTACAGATAATGCAGCTGACCGCAGATAAAGTCATTGAGCGAGCAGAAGATCGAAGCCCACCTTGAGAAGATAAAACTTAGATTTGTAGCCAATTGGGTTTAGGTCAAATGGTAGTTTGTTAGATGTGTGCCCTAGAAGCCAAATTAGCTATCATTTATAATACACTTCTAAGATTAATTTTATAATTTTGACTATAAAATAATGAATAATTTTTTTTATTATAGTGTGTATTTAAGAGTATCTGTGATACATCCTTTGAGTTAATGATAATGATAATTCATATTTTCAAAAGTTGAAAATTTAAGACATAAATTTTTATAATTAACTCATAAATTGCTTCAGACCGTAGGATCATCATGAGGATGGTGATCGATCTAGAAGATTGGAGTACGATCACTTTCTTAGGATAGACGTATCTTGGGTCTACAACATGGAGATACTAGAGCGAGAGTACAGGTACTCGTTAAAGTACGAGGATACTGAGCTTGACCACCTCGAGTAGTCATAAGAAAGTCTACCTTTTCGTCGATGAGTGACTCGATGCTATGGTGGTGTGTTTGATTCTTTGATCTGAGGTGCATCGGTAGTTCACCATGAGGGTGTTATAGTTTGACTATACCATAACTCGATTTCTTAGGCATTCAAAATTTTGAGATGTATGTTGGCTATAGAATGTTCATTGTAGGAATTGGATTTCACCAATAAGGGGATCTATCTACCTCGGTAGATGAGGAGTAGCCCTATGATAATCATGAGATTGAGTCCTTAAGCCCATGGCCATTGTAGAGTGAAGATGATAGAAAGAGTTTCTATTAGATTTTTATATTGGACTCGAATCGAATGATTAATTCATATGATGGACATTGGGTTTGACGAGTTTACCTTAACCCTAATCCTGTCGGGGCTCAAGATAGAAGAACCCAATCACACAGGTAACTACACCAAGAGGTTCACTTTCAGCTCTGATGGGTTGCCACCATATACTGCTACGTATCAATGATGGATTTTGAGAGCAATTAGAATAATTTTAACGATCAATCTTTCTAATTGTATGAATCAGAAAAATTTTGGTCCATCGAAAGATGTTTCGATGAAGTCGATGATGGAGATCATGATATATCTCATTACCATACAGAATTAAATCTAACTGGATCATACAAATAAGGATTTGGGTTTGGATGTCATCAATTGAGCTAACCCAGTTGGATTGATTTGGATTAGATCCAATCAGGTTCAAGGTAATCATGCTAGCACATGATTGGGCCTGACTTTCTCCTTCTGAAATCTTTCTGATTCACTACAACCAAGTCAAATTTGATTTAACTCATTCTTATATTTTGCATGTGTTTATTTTCATCTAACTAGAATAAGTCCAGGTCAGATTAATTATAGAAATTAAATCCATTTATAGTTAAATTAGACTAGGGTCAAAAGTTGACCTATTTGAGAGAATTGAGGGTCACTTGATCAGATACTTTCAAAAAAAATTTTAGAATTCATTTTGATCTAATTTTTGGTTATGTGATAGAATATGAGTTATACATTAGGTGTACCAAATTTTGTGATTTTTGAAAGTGTCTAGACTGAGTTATGATAGAGTTTGATTCGGATCAAACTCTTGAGGGAGGAATCCTTGGTGTAGTGGACTCTTCCTTATCTACTCATGCCGCCATCTTTAAGATTGATTTTTGGCATCAAAATCAGATGGGATCTAGGGATTTTTGTGGAGATCAAGTCCAAGAGTCCCAATGATCAAAAAAATGAGGATTTTGGTCAAAGAGGGCCTCTAACTTGGCGCTAAGCTTTTGTATAAGAACCCTTGCACGAAGGCTCTTCATGAAGAAATATTTTTCATACCCAAAGGCTGCCGTTCCAGATATTTGATGCCCTCTCTATCCTCTCTCTCCCTCTCTTCCACATGCTTAAATAGTTAGGTGCAAATTAGAGAAGAAGATCCAATCAAATTTATGAAGAGTTCAGCATCTGCGTGATGGTGTTCGTGAGACGGACATGCTGCCTTCAGAAATTTTTTGAGGGACTTTCAGATCAGATTCATATTTGATCTTTGAAGAAAAGATTTATGAGAAAAAGTCGTCCAGATCTTTTTTGAGTGGATATTGATAGAGGCTTGGCACGTGCATGGCTCCTTCCAGAATCTTAGAAAATATCAGGATCATTATAGGATAATCAGATTACTCAAATAAGGTATGATATTAAATCTAATTTAATTTTTATTTTAATTTTTAATATCAGATTATCATGATCAGATTTTGAGAACTCTTAGATCAGATCGAATTATTTAGAAATTTTTAGAAAAATCCATCTCAAATCTGCACGATCCTAAGGTGAAAAATAGGATTTTTTCTTTAACATCTGAAGCAAAGCATTTAAGATGGACGACCTCGCAATATGTCATGATGGATGGACGACTCTACAAGCAGTCTTTCTTTTTTCTATTATTAAAGTGCCTAGAACCTACTGATGCTGACTATACACTCTGAAAAGTCCATAAGGGGATCTGTGGGAACCACTTAGGGGGCAAGTCCCTTGCCTACAAGATCCTCCAGCAAGGATATTATTAGCTAATAATGTAGAAGGATGCGGCTAAGTTCATTCGAAGATGTGAGCCATGCCAAAGATATGCTAATATCCAACTATAGCCGGTGATGCAACTGACATCGATCATTGCACCATGGTTGTTTGCACAATGGGGAATTGATATACTTGATCTTATTCCTTTGACATTTGGGCAAAAAAAAATTTTTGGTCGTCGCCATCGATTACTTCATAAAATGGATGGAAGCTGAACCTTTAG
The DNA here is from genome assembly GCA_006176705.1 of Cocos nucifera. NCBI lineage: Eukaryota > Viridiplantae > Streptophyta > Magnoliopsida > Arecales > Arecaceae > Cocos > Cocos nucifera. The sequence goes on from QRFJ01002644.1 coordinate 27,111, forward strand.
CACAAATTATAGAAAGTAAAATAGAGGATTTCGTTTGGAAATCTATCATCTATAGATTTAGACTCCTGCATACAATCATAATCGATAATGGCCGATAATTTGATAATCATAATTTCAAAGACTTCTGCATGACTTACCACATTATACATGATAGGAACGCGATGTTGTCATTAAGACACCGTGTTTATTAGTTTAATTCGACTTCTTAAAATAATTAAAAATACGTAGATGGTAGTGAGTCAGGTCAAATCCACAAGAAAGGTAGTATTTTTAGATTTAAAATCTTTGATTTTTTTTTAAAAAAAAGATTTGAAAATAAAATTTGAAGTCAAAAATTAAAATTACAAAGTAAAAATTAAATTATGCAGAAAAGTAAACTTGGTACTAAGATCTACTAGTTAGATCTTAGCATCTACTTACAGAAAAATAAAAAATAATAATTAAAATATAAAAATTAAATTACAATAAAAATAAAAAGCTAAAATTAAAATGTAATAATAAAATTTTTATTCATTAGAATTTTAGAATTTAAATATATGAAATTTAAAAGAAAATAAAATAAAATAGCCTGATCTCTAATCTTGGATCAGCATGGGTGGAAAGATGGTATAGAAGCCCAGCTTTTCCTCTTGACACCAATTGCCTTGAAGCAGCCATTAACTCAGAGCCTGGCTTCACCCTATATCAAAGCTTCACTTTGATCAGAGATGTTGATTTTTGGAGGCCTAGGGTCCTTTTTATAGAGCTAGGAGGGTTGGAGAGTTTTCTTTTGGACAATATGGGACTAAGAAGCTCTTTGATCATCAAAATATGGAGAAATCTAAGAAAAAATTGAATTGAAAGGAGTCTTAGATGAATTTTGCTACTTTGGATGAAATCTGGCCATCAATAGGAATCTAACGGATCAAAAATCATTAAAATTAGATGTATATCACCCTAGATCAGGTCGGATTAAATTCTGATCGTCCGATCGCACCTTGATGGAGAAAATCTGATCGCTGATCATGCGTCGGGAGTCTTGATCATCGTTGGGAGCATTCTAAACCATTGGATCTTCATTAGTTGGTTTTTTGGCTGTTGGATCGCACCAGATCGCTAATAGAATTTGAATCAAACCCAAAAATAACCCCCGCCATTCGATCTTGATCGCAATCAATCGCAGCCATCCGATTGCATAATTATTGTTCCCATGGACCGCGTGGACCGATCGCACTGCACACCACAGCCAATCAACGCTCCTATCATCGAGTGACAGATTATCCTGTGAGTCGCGATAAATTTCTGTTGATCCTTTAAGGGTCTAGGTCCGGCACATGTCGCTTCGTGATTCATCGAATTTTGCTGAGCTGGCGGTCCACGCTTGGATCATGAACCAGCTGATGGCTTCAACGGCTGAGTCAGCTTTGATGGCTTGGCTTACGGAGCCAGCTGAGCCATTTTTTTTTTAATTTAAATTTTATTTATTTTATTTCTTTAGAAATTCATATCTTCTTTGTTTTAGCTCCGTTTTGCTTCAAACTTATTTCGTTATGATCAAAAAAATGAGCTCTTTCCATTAGTTATAAAATTTTATTTTTCAATTTTTATTATTTTTTAAATTAATTTTTTAATTAATAAAAATATGAATTTCTCAAAAATTATATATAACTTGATCATTAACTTTAAAAAATTAATATAAATTAATTGATAAATTAATACTTTTATTGGTGAATTTATGGTACTTATCATATCTTCCAACTTAAGCTTTGCTCGTCCTTGAGTAAAGAAAAAATTTACTTTTAAATATCTTTTATTTTAACTTTAGAGTTTTGAATTTTACCTAATCAGTTTTCAAAATGGCCATTGATATTTAGTAGAGCTTAAGCGAGATATATCATTAGGGTATTGATACTTATCAATAAAAAAATTAAGTAAAGAACATTAACTTCTTTTGAACTTTTTCTAAATTATCCCATCTTTATCTCTGATTTGTCTAAACTTTCATATAGACAAGTGTATTGCTACTTTCATTCTTCATTTATTAATTTTTATTTTTATATTACTCATTTTTTGATTTGAATATCATTGCTTACTTAGGCAACGAGATCCGATTACTCGGTGAGAAATTAATATATATATATTTTTTTAAATATTATACCACTATTGAGTGACTTAATCCATTTAGCTTTCTATTTGATCCATGTAGCAAGTCTTGGGCCAATAACTTCCAAACCAGTTGACTTTAGGGCACTAGGTATAGAATACCCCTCGAGCTTATTAGCTCAAATCAAATAGGCTACGAGTTAAGACTAGCTTTACAACGAGCTTCTTTGTCCTTTCCATCTTTTGATGCGAAACTCAATGCTTTCTTAGGCAAAGAGATCCGATCACTAAGTGAGAAGTACTTGAAAAATATTTTATTAAAACAAAAATTTTATATGAAGAAACGTATAGTTACCCTACATAAGCCTATAAAAAGTAGACTTTTCTTTGATGCTAATAGAAATAATTAGAAATGCTCCAAGAAATTTTTTTTTATGTTCTAGACTTAACTCTTTATTGAATTTTTTTAATACTTGATTCCTCAATATCTCATAGATTCTCTAATCTGTGTATCAATTTTTTTAAAAAATGCTTAGTTTAATTCGATTCTTAAGCATAATCAGGTATCTAAATACTAAATACTAACTTTTTTGAGGACTTAAAATTTTTAAATTTTTATTTTTCTACCCCCAACTTAATCGATATTGTCCTCAATGGAGAAGAAAAAATAAAGGGTGTAATAAAGAACATGGAAGAATACACCTGACTACAACTTTGGTCCAGCACATGCCTTTAAAAATTTGGGCTCTTCCTCTAACTTATTCAAATTATCCTAAAAAAAATAAACTAAAAAGATAAATTAGATAAAAAGTAAATATTGGGTTGCCTTCCAATAAGCACTAAGTTTACCATCTTCAGTCAGACATAATGCAGCTCACTATCCCATGTCAAATATTGGATTGATAAATTTCAATGATTTTGCATTGTCAATCTCAGAAAGTTGATTTATAATTTCATTATTGATATATTCATTATTAATTAGGGGAACATAATTTGTGACCCCATTCTCAAACCCATGTTTATTAAGAATTTTTTCTATTTGTTCTTCTAAAATACTCATGAATTGAATTTTTATTTTAGGAGTTAAGTTTGATTCAATGGGTGTTGGAATGGTGACTAAAGGCGGTTTTAATTTTGAAGGTAAATTAATATGATCTTATTTAAATAACTCCATTGATATTTCATTACATGTCTCTTGATTTTTATAAGAAGAACCGGCTTCTAGGGTTGAAGAAAATAGTCTTTTAGGTTTATAAGTTTCAGGTAAATCATCTATTCTCTTTTTTTCTATGTCTATCTCATTTAAACTGGAACTAGCATCAGTACTAATTTCTGGCTCGGGTTCTTCTATGTGGTTAGTCTCAGTACTAACCAATTTCTCTAAATTTTTATTTTGGCTAGCATCAGTACTAGCCTCTCTCACCTGATCTTGGTATGGATCTATAAGAATTCTATAGCTTTTAAATTCAGGAGTTACTTTGGCATTCTCAAATTGGGGATTCTTAGATGAAACATTAGATTGATAATTTAATCCAGGTGATTGGTGGACATTAGGTGGGTTATTTGAAATTGGTAGGCTTGATAGTTGATTTAGTTTTCTCCTCATGTTAGACTCAACTAGTTGTCCGATTTGAGCTTCTAGCTTGGCGATAGATTGTTATTGAGTTAGAATCAATTGTTGAAGTTGGTTAAATCTATCATCGACTAGATTGGTCTGTTGAGGAGGTGGGTATGATAGCTGGTTGTTATATGATGGCTGGGTAAACTGACTAGACTGACCATTATTATAGGTATAGTTTTGGTATTGGGGCCTATTTTGATAATTTTGCTCTGATAGAGTTTGGGTCTAAGCCTGAGTTTGTTGTGATTTTCAAGAAAGATTAGGATAGTTTCTCCAGTCAGAGTTATATGAATTTAAAAATGGATCATTAACCGACTTGGAGTAGTTTTGTGTAGCTTGGACTTGTTCTTAGATAAAAGATGAAAATTGTGCAGTCATAGAACATTCACTCACATGATGGTTTGGGCTAGCACAGATTGAACAAATCTCCTAATAATTAGAAGATGATGTGAATTGTACAGGAGATTATTGACCTAGGATTAGGACTTGATCTAATTTCTGAGCAAGAAAGTCCACTTTATTTATCAAATTTGAATCAGTCTTAGGACTAGATTCTAGATGTTTAAATTCATGGATCCCTGCCCAGGTTTGGTAGAAAGATAATGAAGCATGGTTAATTGAGTTTTCACTCAAGATTTCAAATAAGAAATAGGCTTTGTCCTCACTCTTGTTCATGAATGCACCTCTACAGGATGCATCTACCATCTATCTATATTGATCTCTTAAATTCTTATAGAAAGCTTGAACTATTTGCTATTTAGACAGACCATGGTATGGGCATTTTCTAAGAAGTTCCTTAAGTCTCTCCTATGACTCGTGAATCTGTTCCTCTGAAAGCTGAGCAAATTCAGTGATAGCTCGCCTCATAGTATTAGTTCGGCCTATGGGGTAAAATTTTTTAAAAAATTTACTTTGCAAGTCAGCTCGAGTTTTAATTGATCTCCCTATTGTGCCAAGCCAGTACTTGGCTTTGTCTTTTAATGATAAGAAAAATAAAATTAGTCTAAGGGCATCATTAGTTAAATTTTGAATTCTCACTGTAGAGTAGATTTCTAAGAATTCATCTAGATGTTTATAAGGATCTTCATTGATATTCCCATAGAAAGATGAAAGCATCTGAATTATAGTCGGCTTGATCTCATAGTGGGTAGTATGAATTTTAGGTAATTGGATACAAGTCGATGGGTTATAGATGGAAGGAATAAAGTATTCCTTCATCTACTTAGGTGGTTCTCTAAAATTTTTAGTCATTTGGTTATCGAATTTAATATAATTCAGCCTTTTAATTTTATGGTTGGGTTCAACTAGATCAGGTAAAGTGATTTTCTACCGTGCATGCACTAATGCAACCCTAACGTGTAGTTCAAAATTTTTTTTAAAATTTTTTTATATTTTTTATTATTTTATTATGTTAAAAATTAATTATTTTATTTATTAATTAAATTAAATTAAATTAAATTAAATTATTATTTTTAATATTTTTTAGTTAGTTAAATTTAATTTTTATTTAATTTTATTTTATTTTATTTTTAGAGAAGAAGAAGAAGAAAGAAAGAAGAGTTCTAAAGAAGAGGTCCTAAGGAGTCCCAGAACTAAGAAGAGAGAGAAGAATTAAGTTTAATTAGGTTTGATGTTGGTTAGCAATCAAGTTGGTCAATCAATCCTAACTAAAGATTGTCCTAGATCTAGACAGCTCCTAACTGCCAAGATCTCCTTCAAGCCCTCCAAGTGTAGCATTAGCCAATCAACTAGCCAGGTAAGTGTAAGATCGGTGGGAGTCCCTCCATTGTTTGCCTTAGACATCAATTATGCTTGGCTAGATAAGCGAATGGAACCAATTAGAAACTACCTTCCTTCAAGCCCAATCATCTCTGAGCCACTTTCCTAGACATCAATCAAATTGACTAACCCTAATCTGGTTTAACTCTTAGAGTTCCTTGTCCTATTGAGCTCGAGTTCCTAGGGCTAATGTCTAATTGATTTTAAAATTAAAGGCTTAGGTCAATGTAGGATGCTGGTTGGTTGTTTGTGGGCTAAGGAAGGGTGATTAAATCCCCACCTTAACTTGTTTAATTGGGTGTTGCCCTTAAGTTGATTTAAAGATGAATATGCACACAAAATTTTCAATCAAAAGGTTCTATACAATTTAAACTAGATGCATGCAACTAATTGAATTTTGAAAGGCTTACCTTGCCTTCAGTAATCATCAAAAAAAATAAAAATAAAAATAAAACTAATATGATGCATGCTCTAAACAATTAGGATTTCTAATCTTATCATGAGACTTTTAATTAGATTTAAGTGGATATATTTTTTTTAAAAATTTAATTTTAAAATAAAATAAATAAATAAATAAAAAGGACTAGGATTAGGATTGATCTCACGAAGCAAAACTAAATAATTTGTTACTTGCCCTGGTTCTTTTTATTCTTTAACCTCTTTTTCTGCAAAATAAAAAAAAAATAGCAAGCAATATTTTAAAAAATATTTATAATTATTTACAAAAAAAATCAAAAAAATAAAAAAAATAGCATCTTATTCCTTCTCCGACAACGGTGCCAAAAACTTGGTGCATTTGTCAGAATTATTTTTAATTTATTTAAAATAAATTAAAGAAATTAAAATTAAAAATAAAAAATAATCCCCGGCAATGTCACCAAAAACTTGATAGGAACGTGATGTTGTCATTAAGACACCGTGTTTATCAGTTTAATCTAACTTCTTAAAATAATTAAAAATGCATAGATAGCAGTGAGTCGGATTGAATCCATAGGAAAGGTAGTATTTTTAGATTTAAAATCTTTGATTTTTTTTAAAAGAAAAAAAAAGAATTTAAAAATAAAATTTGAAGTCAGAAATTAAAATTGTAATGTGAAAATTAAATTATATAGAAAAGTAAACTTGGTACTAAGATCTACTAGTTAGATCTTAGCATCTACTTATAGGAAAATAAAAAGCAATAATTAAAATATAGAAATTAAATTATAATAAAAATAAAAGTTAAAATTAAAATATAATAATAAAATTTTTATTAATTAAAATTTTAAAATTTAAATACATAAAATTTAAAAATAAAATAAAATAGCCTGATCTCTAATCTTGGATCAGCTTGGGTGGAAAGATGGTGTAGAAGCTTAGCTTTTTCTCTCGGCATCAGTTGCCTCGAAGCAGTCATTAACCCAGAGCCTGGCTTCACCCTATACCAAAGCTTCATCTTGATCGGTGATGTTGATTTTTGGAGGCCTGGGGCCCTTTTTATAGAGCTAGGAGGGTTGGAGAGTTTTCTTCTGGGCAATGTGGGACTAAGAAGCTCTTTGATCATCAAAATATGGGGAAATCTAAGTAAAAATTGGATTAAAAGGAGTTCTGGATGAATTTTGCTATCCTGGATGAAATTTGGCCATCAATAGGAATCTAACAGACCAAAAATCATCAAAATCGGATGTATATCAGCCCAGATCAGGTTGGGTTAAATTTTGGCCATTCGATCGCACCTTGATGGAGGAAATCTGGCCGCTGATTGCGCGTCAGGAGTCCTGATCACCATCGGAAGCATTTTGGACCATTGGATCTTCATTAGTTGGTTTTTTGGCCATCGGATCGCGTAATTACTTTTTCCATGGATCGCATGGACCGGCCACACTACACATCGCAGCCAATCAGCACTCCTGTCATCGAGTGAAAAGATCAGATTGCCCTGTGAGGTGCGATAAATTTCTGTTGATCTTTTAAGGATCTTGGTCCACCATGTGTCGCTTTGTGATTCATTGAATTTTGCTGAGCTGGTAGTCCACGCCTAGATCGTGAATCGACTGATGGCTTCAACGGCTGAGTCGGCTTTGATGGCTTGGCTTGCGGAGCCGGCTGAGCCATTTTCTTTTTTTATTTAAATTTTATTTATTTTATTTCTTTAGAAATTCATATCTTCTTTGTTTTAGCTCCGTTTTGCTTCAAACTTATTTCGTTATAAAATTTTATTTTTTTATTTTTATTATTTTTTAATTAATTTTTTAATTAATAAAAATATGAATTTCTTAAAAATTATATATAGATTGATCATTAATTTTAAAAAATTAATATAAATTAATTAATAAATTAATATTTTTATTGGTGAATTTTTGGTGCTTATCAGTATACAAGCTGATGTCCATCAATCATCCACAATCGAATAGAGAAGTGAAAGTTACGAATCAGATGATCCTCCATGATTTGAAAATCCGGCTCAACGAAATCAAAGATCTTTGGGTGGAAGAGCTACCTTCAGTACTATGGGCTTATCGAACCACTCCACGAGTTTCGATGGACGAATCTTCCTTTAACCTATCTTATGGGATGGAGGCAGTGATACCCGTCGAAGTTGGGCTACCATCAATGAGAGTAGAAATGTATAATAAATCAAGTAATTCAGATCATCGAAGGGCTGACCTAGATTTGTTATCTGAAGTTCGGCAATAAGTGCAACTTAGAATGGCTGCTTACCAACAATGAGTTGCAAGATACTATAATAGAAGGGTTAAACCAAAAGAGATCTGCCTGAGAGACTTGACCTTGTGGAAGGCCGAAGTATCCAAACCACTAGACCAAGAAAAGCTCTCTCCAAACTGGGAAGGACCTTAACGAGTGATGAAAATCCTATGACTTGGAGCATATCGACTTGAAATGATCGATGGAGTCAAAGTCCCCTGAACGTGGATAAAGTGTACTATCAATAAAATCGGCTCCATGTACTTTAGATAAATGCAAAAGACAACATTCTGTGAAGTCTTTTGCAAAGATATCTCCTCCATGCATGACAATCAGTTAGTCGATGCATTAGTCGATCAGAAATCGGATAAATCAACCATAGGAAGAGAATCCGACCAATTAACTATTGGTTAAGTATTCTAACTGACAAATGGTCGGCATGTTTCACTCGATGGAATCCAACAATCGATGAATGAAGGATGATTGGTAATCGACATTTCAACCACCTTTGGTTGGGTACTTTAAATCATCAGTGTGTTTGGTTTCTTACAACAGAACCACCGACTGGTTGACTAGCAGATAATGCATAACCTCCTTACAAGTGACGAAGGAAGAAAAGCATCAAACTTTGGTTGCAGACTAGTTGGTTTGCCCTGGCTAGTGATGAACACAACCTTCATCGACTTGACCATGGCCGAAACGAAGGACGTTTGGCTTGCACTCGATCGTCATACAATTTTGAAAATCAATTAAGTGTTAGATGGTAAAAAAATTGACTAAAGGCTGGTTGGAAACCGACCCAGGGTTGGCTCATCTTCGACCTAGAAATGCCTTAAAAAATGACTAGGTGTCAGCAAAAATTTTGATTTAAGGTCAATTTGAAAGCTAGCCAAAAGTTAGTTAAATGAAATTGACCGATGGATGGACAACAATCAATCAACCAAAATATTTGCAGTCACGGTGTAAAGCAAAGTCACACAATAGGAAACAAGTGAAAGTAAAATTTTTTATTACTAAAGAAGAAGTTTATTAGTGGATCTTTAGGCCTTACAAAATTCAAACAACAAGTTTCAAAAGATAGATAAGAGTACAAAATCTATTCGACGATCAGCTACTTCGAGGGTTGATCGAGAATGACTTTAGCTTTGGTCGGCAGTGTAGCATCCATCGGCGGAACGACTTTGGTCGGAGCAGCTCCCTCATTCTCCGATGGGACTTCAGTAGCCAACTGGGAAGCCAAACCCATTGACGTGAAGGGACTCGATGTATCTTCGATTGAAGCTACGAGAACTGCAGGAATAGCAGGTTTAGTTAAAGTGAGAATGGTGATGGGAGCACCATCATCCATCGAGTCCATAGGGGATCCATCACCTCCTCTCTCTTCCTCTTCTTCAGCACCGTCTCCTTCCTCTTCATCTTCTTCAGCACCAAGGATGATGACACTGTTGAGATCAAGGTCGAGAAAGTAAAGAGCTGTTGGACAGCATCTCGACCATCGCCAAAGCCAATCCAATAGGAAGCTTTACTTCCCTTCAGGATTAAGGTCTTTAGGTTGGACGAGGCCTTGAATTCCTCGATGCCCAACTCTTTTGCCTGACTGAGATCCTCCTACAAAGCATGGATCTACATCTTGGCCGAAGATGCCTCCCCTTCAGCAGACTGCCATTTCTGACGACAATCCTCCACCTCTCTGGCCCAATTGTCATGGTTCTTCTTCATCTTGGTCACCGTGCACTTCTTTTTCTTAGTGCGACTTCTCTGGGCCTTCGCCTCCACTTGAGTCAACTTAAGGTTAGATTGAACCAACTCAAGTTTGGCTCTTATTGACCCAAGTTTGGGTCTGAGATGGAAGACTTCATCGAATAGCCTCTCCTCCTCGGAAGCAGCGTCCTTCTCCTACTCCTCCGACCGATGGATTGCTGCATTGCATTCGGCATTCACAATCGACATAGAGTCGGAGCATGCATGTCGAAGATTGGCCATCTTACGATAAGCCGACTCAAGCTCGGCCATATCATGAGCTCACTGTTCACAAAAACAAGTCAAGTTAGTCAAAAAAAAGGCAAAAGGGAGGAGAAAAGGTAGTGGAAAGTTATTGGCTTACACCAATCAAAGTTGGGTAAAATGACCTGAACATTTCATTCAAGGTCTGATGCCTCCTCGACTCTCAATCAGTTGGGAGAAGAATGGCATGGACCAAGTTTTCTGCTAGCAGAGGGTCGGAAAAAGCCGACCCACCCTTTGGAACCTGAACATCAAGATGCACGAAATCCATGTACCCATAGCTAGAAGCGTCACTCCCAGTCGGTGTAGATTAAGCTGGCTCCTTTCCTTTCCTCTCGATCGATAATTGCTCGGGAGGTGCCAACATCCACTTGGGCATGGATGGAGATAGTGAACGCCCCCCGCGAGCTGGGATTGATCGGGGGGCGGGCACGATAATAGTCGGTTGAGCTATCGACGATGGAGCAGTAGTCGGAGCATAAATGATGATAACATTGTTGAAGGAAAAATCTTGATTTTTTGGATTAGATTCATTCAGATTTGATCAGATTATGAGAGATATTTCAAAAATTTTTCTCTTGTATCCATATCAGATCTAAGATATTTCAGATCTAATTTTATAAATCTAATAAATAAAAATAAAAATAAATTAAATTTGATTTAATTATACCTTGATGCTGGGTAATCAGATTACCCTTTGATGATCATGCTGATTGCCTGAGGTTCTGGATCTAGCCATGCAAGCGCCTGATCTCTACTGGTATCCACTTGGATTGGATCTGAAGATCTTCTCCTTCTTTATCACTTCTCCAAAAATTAGATCTGGATCTGATTTGGAGGATCTTCAAAACTTCTTCTGAAGATCAGTAGTCGTCTCTGCAGCAGTGCTGCCTTCTTCCTTTCTCGTCAGCTTTTTCTTATCTGGATCGCACCAATCTGGAGCCCAACTTTTCTTGGGCATGGAGAGGAGAGAGAGGATCAGAAGATGGCATGGAGGAGGGAGAGGGGCAATCTTGGGGCATGGGCTAAGAGAGAACTCTTTCAAAGTGGGGCACAGATAGGGTTTATATAGATCCTACTGTACAGTGCAGTGCCACATCATCTCGGTCAATCACGTTGCTTCATATAATCAGATCTAAATCTAATTGATGGGATGACATCACCTAATCCAATCAGATGAGAGCCCCACTAATTCATCCTTAGATGGTGTCTAAGACTGGTCAAAGTCTATAGCTAGGGGTCACCTAAGTAGAATCCAAGAAGCAACCTGGAGTCCCATCCGTATGGGACTCCAGTCATCCCTATCCATGGGTGCATGCCTCCCTAGGCATGCACCCCCTCCCTTCCAATTTTTAGTAAGGGAACAAGCCCCTATCTGCTCTCCAATAGGTGCATGACACATGGACAGATGTCCAAGGGTCAGAGGTCAACGTTTGACCAAAGTCAAAGAACAAGAATTAGTAGGTGACAAAAAATGGTAGGTGTTATCTTAAATTTATCTCATGAATTAAGACAACCCTTTTCTGACCTAGACAAGCTCCAGTCAGACCAAGTAAAGATACTTGAGTGAGCACAACTCATTTGGCTCAGTCGAGACAACTTTTAATGATAATAAAAGGAGAACGTTAGGCTCAATCGTGTGCTAGCATGATTTTCTTGAACCTAATTGAATCTAATTCAAATTAATTAAACTGGGTTAGTCCAATTGATGATATCCAGATCTAAACCCTTATTTGTGTGATCCAGTTAGGTTCAGTTCTATATGGTAATGGGATATGTCATGATCTCTATCATCGACATCATCGAAACTCCTTTCGATGGATCAGAACTCTTTTGATTCAGACAACTAGAATGATCGATCATCTAAATCATTCTAATTGCTCCCAAAATCCACCAGTGACACCTAGCAGTATATGGTGGCAACCCATCAAAATTGAAAATGCGAACCTCTTGGTGTAGCTACTTGTGTGATTAAGTTCTTCTATCTTGAGCCCCGATCAGATTAGGGTTAAGGTGAACTCGTCAAACCCTAATTTCTATCATATGATTTAATCATTCGATTCAAGTCCGATGTGAAAATCTTAATAGAAACTCTTTCTATTATTTCACTCTACCATGGCCATGGGCTTATGGACTTGATTCTCATGATCATCATAGGGCTGCTCCTCATCCACCGAGGTAGATAGATTTTCATCTTGGTGCAATCCAATTCCTACAATGAAATATGCTATAGCCAACATACACCTCAGGATTCTGAATGGCTAGGAGATCGAGTCAATGGTGTAGTCAAACTATAACACCCTCAAGGTGAACTACCGATGCACCTCAGGTCAAAGAACTAGACACACCACTGCAGCTTCGAGTCAGTCATCGATGAGAAGGTAGACTTCCTTATGACTGCTCGAGGTGGTCATGCTCAGTGCCCTCATTCTCTAACGAGTATATGTACTCTCGCTCTGGTGTCTCTACACTGTAGACTCAAGACTCATCTACTATGAAAAAGCGATTGTACACCAATCTTTCGGATCAATCATCATCCTCATGATGATCCTACAGTCAGGAGCATTTTATGAGTTAATAATGAAAATTCTTATCTTAAATTTTTAACTCTTGAAAATAAGAATTATCATTACCATTAACTCAAAGGATGTATCACAGACACTAAATACACATTTATAATAGAAAATAACTAATTTTATTATTTATAGTCAAAATTATAATTTTGCCCCTAGAAGTATATTACAAGCGTCAGCCAATTCTGGCTTCTAGGACACACATATCTAACAAACTCCCAGTTGATCTAAAGCCAATTGGCTACAAATCTAAGTCCCATCTTCTTAAGGTGGGTTTCAATCTTCTGCTAGCCCAATGACTTTGTAAGCGGATCCACCGCATTGTCTGTGGAGTCGACTCTCTTGACCTCGACGTAACCCTTCTCGAGGTAATTACGAATGAGGTGGTATTGCCGCTCGATGTGCTTGGATTTCTAGTGAGACCTCGACTCCTTAGCAAGGGCTATGGAGCCATTGTTGTCGCAGTACAGAGGAATGACATCTAATGGCATCACTCCGATCGGTAAACTTCTTGTACCAGAATGCCTTCTTTGCAGCTTCTGATGTAGCGATGTATTCTGCTTTCATAGTGAAATCTACTATTACTATCTGCTTAAAATTTTTCCAACTGCTAGCTTTACCATTGCACACAAATAGACTCCCAGATGTCGACTTTCAATCATTTACATCAGACATAAAATTCGAGTCTGTATAACCCTGAACTTGGAGTTTTCCATTACCAAAGACCAACAACATATCCTTATTTCTTCTCATGGAGAATTCGTTAGATGGAGTTCTCCATTACCAAAGACCAAAGACCAACAACATATCCTTAGTTCTCCATTACCAAAGATCAACAACATAAAATTTGAGTCTCTCATGGAGAATTCTTTAGATAACCACATTTTAACTATGGTCAACATGGAAATATCATTTTCAATAAGGAGGATGTCATCCACGTACAATATGAGAAAGACAACAGCGCTCCCACTGACCTTTTTAAAGACACATGGCTCCTCTTCGTTCTTGATGAAACCAAACAATTTGATCATATCATTAAAGTGAGTGTTCCAGCTCCGAGATGCTTGCTTAAGTCCATATATGGATCTTTGCAGCTTGCATACCTTGTGATCATCATCATGTTGGAATATGCACTCTTCTCACATGGATCAGCACGACCACTGGTGATTAGCCAAGCAACAAGAATGTACTTCTTAGAGATTTATGCGGAAGCACGATCAAACAAATCAAGGAATAGAAAAGAAGAGAAGAAGAGATTTTCGAAAGAAAAGAGCTTTTATTCAGTATATTTTAGCACTATATCAACCTTGACCTGTTTCCAATATATATACTTTACAAAGGATCAAGTCCAAGCTTATAGAAAAGCTCTCCAAACCCAAACAACTCACGTACATAAAATAATAACCCATGAAAATTGAGCCAGCCCAATTTCAGACTGAGCCGACTAAGCTGCGACTGGGTTGGCTCAGTCCCAAATTGAGTCGGTCTAGTTGTGTACCATGCCAATAGTCCAAAAATACTATTTTTTATTTGAATTTTTCTCTAAGACCTAGCCGATCCAGTCTTGGACTGAGTTGACCCAGTTCCTAACTGAGCTGGCTCAGTCTCAGTATGAGCCGGCCTAGTTTCTGAACTTTGCTATTAAGACTGATTCTTCTTCTGGCTCACTTCTGTTTTCCCATGACCTATCTTCTCTTGTTTCCAAGACTTGGGAGTGCCACTTCTGAGCTCACATTCTCCATCTTGGTGCTTCCAAGTCCTTGTGAACTCATCTCTTCTCAACAAACCCATCCGTGCCATACATCTTTAAAAGCTGTCCCTGGGGAGTACCTTCATGAGTGCATCAGATTGATTCTCCTTGGTATGGACCTTCATCAGTTTCACTTCACCTTCCTCCACTAGCTCTTTGATCCTCTGGTACCTCATGTCTATATGCTTTGTATGCATATGATAGACTGGGTTCTGTGCCAACAATAGAGCACTCTAACTATCACTGAATAGTGTAACCTTGCTCTGCTCCACCCCCAACTCATCAATCAGCCTCCTAAGCCAAAAGGCTTCCTTTGCAGCCTCCGTTATCCCAATGTACTCGACCTCTATGGTAGATAAGGCCGTGATTGGTTGAAGAATTGATCTCCAAGACACCGGTCCACCATATACATAGAAGAGGTATCCAGTAGTAGATCTCCTTGTATCAAGCTCACCAGCATAATTTGCATCAACAAACCCTTTCAAAGGACCTGAATCTTCACACATCTTCATAGATTATACTCCAAATCCTCCCGACTACCCACCAAACACCAAACCATAATCCTTTGTTCTATGCAGATATCTCAATATCCATTTCAATGCTTTCCAGTGTTCCTTCCCAGGGTTAGCCATGTATCTACTAACCATGCTTACTGCATGTGCTATATCTGATCTACAGCACACCATAGTATACATCACACTACCTACAATATTTGCATAAGGGACTCATTCCATGTACTCTCTCTTCTCTTCTGACTGGGGGCACTGTAAGTTGGATAGAGACATATAACTCGATAATGGCATCTCTGTAGATTTGGCCTTCTCCATCCCAAACCTCTCCAGAATCTTCTAGACATACTTTTTTTATGACAAATGGAGCACTTCTTTGCACCTATCTCTACAAATCTCCATTCCAAGGATTTTCTCAGCTGGATCCAAATCTTTCATCTCAAATTCAGATGATAATGCCCTTTTCAATCTTTTCACAGCATCCATGCTTCTACTAACTATGAGCATATCATCTACATATAATAACAGATATAGGGCATCCTCCTCATCTACATTCTTGACGTAGACACAATAATCATGTTCACATCTGCTGAAACCCAGGCTCAAAATAAAACTATGAAACCCTCGATACCACTGACGAGGGGATTGTTTCAAGCCATACAAAGACTTCCTTAGTAAACATACCTTTTCTTCCTATCCCATCTCCATGAAATCATCTGGCTACTTCATGTAGATTGTTTTCTCCAAAGTTCCATGAAGGAAGGCCGTCTTCACATCCATCTATTCTAATTTCATGTTATGCTGTGCCATCAGTGACAGCAAAACTCGAATAGATGTATGACGCACTACAGAAGAAAAAATTTCTGTATAGTCAATTCTTTTCCTTTGTGAGTATCCCTTTGCTACCAGTCTTGCTTTGAATCTGACTCCATCTTGTTTTGAAGGTGCTTCTTTCTTTATGAACACCTACTTTGAGCTAATAGGTCGAGCACCCTCTGGAAGATCCACCAGCTGCCATATCTAATTTTTTTCAAGTGATTCCATCTCCTCCATCATGGTCTACAACCATGAATCATGATCCTCACTTTCCATGGCCTCTGCATAACTCTCTAGATCTCCATTAGTAGTGATGAGTGCATAGGAGATAACCTCATCAATGCCATATCTGATCGATCTCCTAATAGTATGCTGGAGCTTGTGCAAAGTCACTCCCACTGGCACATCTTTGTCTGATGTCTGTGGCTGCTCTTACACATCTGTCTGAACTATCGACCCTCCATGCCGATTTTTAATCCGAAATAATACTTTTCTGCCCAGCTCCACCTCAATAAGAACACTCCTATAAGAGGATGTAACTTGCATGCCATCATTTTCTGACTGATCACCACTGTTCATCTTTATTTTCCTAGTTTCTTCTATCCTAGACCTCCTCAAGATGCTCTTCTCATCAAAGATAATATTTCTGCTGATCACTGACTTCTGTGCCTGAGAGTCCCACAGTAGGTATCCCTTGACTCCTTGTGGATATCCTATGAATGTCATCTTTTGAGATTTTGGATCCAATTTGTACCTCTCGGTTGCCTCCACATGTGCATAGGCTGTGCAATTGAAGACTTTCAGATGGCCAAGCTCCACATTCTTTCCACTCCAGATCTTCTCTGGAATGCCTCCATTCAGCTTATAATTGATAAGCATCATAAATTCACCAATAAAAGTATTAATTTATCAATTAATTTATATTAATTTTTAAGAATTATTAATCAATTTATATATAATTTTTAAAAAATTCATATTTTTATTAATTAAAAAATTAATTAAAAAATAATAAAAATTAATAAAAATTAAAAAATAAAATTTTATTATCAATGGAAAGAGCTCATTTTTCTAATCACAAAAAAATAAATTTCAAGTAAAACGAAGCTAAAATAGAAAAGATATGAATTTTTAAAAATATAAAATAAATAAAAATTAAATAAAAAAAGAAAATGGCTCAGCCGGCTCCGCAAGCCGAGCCACCAAGCCAAGCCAAGCCATCAAAGCCGACTCAGCCATTGAAGCCATCAGCCGGTCCACGATCCAGGCGTGGACCGCCAGCTCAGCAAAATCCGGCGAATCAGAGCTTGCCACGTGGTGGACCTAGACCCCTAAAGGGTCTACAGAAATTTATCGCGGCTCACAAGGGTAATTTAGTCTTTTCGCTCGACAATAGAGGTGCTGATTGGTTGCGGTGTGCGGTGCGGCCGGTCCACGCGGTCCATGGGAACAGTGATTGCGCGATCGGATGGATGTGGTTGTTTGCGGTCAGGATCGGACGACTGTGGTTACTTCCGGATTTGATTCAGCTGCAGACATCACGTGGATTGCCATCAGATGGCAGCGCTCGATCCAGGCGATGATCCGATGGTCCAGAAAGCTCCCGACGGTGATCAAACTCTCAGGCGCATGATTTGCGGCCAGATTTCCTCCATCAAGCGCGATCCAACGGCCAGAATTTAATCCGACCCGATCTGAGCTGATCTGCATCCGATTTTGATGATTTTTGGACCGTTGGATTCCTATTGAATGGCTGGATTTTATCAGATTTATCAGAGATGTATCAGAGCTATTTTGATTCAAATTTTACTCAAATTCTTTTATATTTTGATGATTACAAAGGCCATTAGTCCCACATTGCCTTTAGAAAAAACTTTCCAGCCCTCCTAGCTCTATAAAAAGGACCCCAGGCCTCCAAAAATCAATATCTCCGATCAAGGTGAAGCTTTGGTACAGGGCGAAGCCAGGCTATGGGTTAAAGGCTGCTTCGAAGCAACGGGTGCCGAGAAGAAGAGCCGAGCTTCTACACCATCTTTCTGCCAATGCCGATCCAAGATCAGAGATCAGGCTATTTTATTTTATTTTCTTTTTAAATTCTATGTATTTAAATTTTAAAATTTTAATTAATAAAAATTTTATTTTTTGTATTTTAATTTCTTACTTTTTATTTTTATTGTAATTTAATTTCTGTACTTTAATTATTACTTGCTTTGCAAGTAGATGCTAAGATCTAACTAGTAGATCTTAGTACCAAGTTTAAATTTCTGCATCTTTTAATTTTTACTTTTAATTTTTTGACTTCACTCCTAATTCCAAAAACTCAAATTCTTTTCTTCTTTTCTTTTCAAAAATCAAAGATTTCAAATCTAAAAATACTACCTTCCCTGTGGATTCGACCCGACTCACTGCTATCTACGCATTTTTAATTATTTTAAGAAGTCGGATTAAACTGATAAACACGGTGTCTTAACGACAACATCGCATTCCTATCAAGTTTTTGGCACCGTTGCCGGGGAAGGTTTTTGATTTTTGATTTTGATTTCTTTGAATTTATTAAATAAATAAAAATTTCCGGCAAACGCTTCCTACCAAGTTTTTGGCGCCGTTGCCAGGGAAGAATAGATGCTATTTTTTTTTTGATTTCTTTGATTTTTTATAAATAAATTATAAATAAAATTATATTTTTTTAATATTGCTTTACTAATTTTTTTTATTTATTTTATAGAAAAAAAAGAAGAAAAAAAGAATCAGCATCTAATTGCCTTGGTGAGATCAATCCTAACCCTAGTTCCTCTTTTCTTTTTATTTATTTATTTATTTATTTTATTTTTAAATTAATTTTAAAAAAATATTTATTTAAACTAATTAAAATCCTCATGATAAGATTAGAAACCCTAACTGCTTAGAGCATGCATCATATTAGTTTTATTTTTATCTTTATTTTTATTTTTATTTTTTTTGGTGATTGCTGGAGGCAAGGTAAGCCTTTCAGAATTAATTAGTTACATGCATCTAGTTTAAATTGCATAGAACCCTTTGATTGAATTTTTTTTTTTTTGCATATCATATTAAAATCAAATTAAGGGCACAACCCAATTAAATAAGATAAGGTGGGGATTTGATCACCCTTCCTTAGCCCACAAACAACCAACCAGCATCCTGCATTGACCTAAGCCTTTAATTTTAAAATCAATTAGACATCAACCCTAGGAACTCGAGCTCAATAGGACAAGGAATCCTAAGAGTTGAACCTGGTTAGGATAAGTCAATTTGACTGGTGTCTAGGAAAGTGGTTCAGGGACGACTGGGCCCGAAGGAAGGTGGTTTCTAATTGGTTCCGTTCGCTTACCTTGGCCAAGCACAATTGGTGTCTAAGGCAAGCAACGGGGGGACTCCCACCGACCTTACACTTACCTGGCTAGTTGATTGGCTAATCCTACACTTGGAGGGCTTGAAGGTGACCTTGACAGTTAGGAGCTGTCTAGATCTAGGATAACCCTTAGTCAGGATTGATTGATCAACTTGATTGCTAACCAACATCAAACCTAATTAAATTTAATTCTTCTCTCTTCTTAGTTCTAGGACTCCTTAGGACCTCTTCTTTAGAACTTTCTTTCTTTCTTCTTCTTACTCCTCTAAAAATAAAATAAAAATAAAATAAAATAAAAA
>QRFJ01002644.1:47595-71957 GCA_006176705.1 Cocos nucifera
GATCCAAGATCAGAGATCAGGCTATTTTATTCTTTTTAAATTCTATGTATTTAAATTTTGAAATTTTAATTAATAAAAATTTTATTTTTTGCACTTTAATTTCTTGCTTTTTATTTTTATTGCAATTTAATTTCTACATTTTAAATTATTGCTTTGCAAGTAGATGCTAAGATCTAACTAGTAGATCTTAGTACCAAATTTAAATTTCTACATCTTTTAATTTTTACTTTTAATTTTTCGACTTCACTCCTAATTCCAAAAACTCAAATTCTTTTCTTCTTTTCTTTTCAAAAATCAAAGATTTCAAATCTAAAAATACTACCTTCCCTATGGATTCGACCCGACTCACTGCTATCTACGCATTTTTAATTATTTTAAGAAGTCGGATTAAACTGATAAACACGGTGTCTTAACGACAACATCGCGTTCCTATCAAGTTTTTGGCACCGTTGCCGGGGAAGGTTTTTGATTTTTGATTTTGATTTCTTTGATTTATTAAAAATAATTTTGGCAAATGCACCAAGTTTTTGGCGCCGTTGCCGGGGAAGGCACGGACATTAAATTTTTGATCTCTTTGATTTTTCTATAAATAAATTATAAATAAAATTTTTACTTTCTTATAAATATTGCTTGCTAATTTTTTTTTATTTTGCAGAAAAAGAGATTAAAGAACAAAAAGAATCAGGAGTTTTGCTTGGTGAGATCAATCCTAACCCTAGTTCTCTTTTCTTTTTATTTTATTTATTTATTTATTTTATTTTTAAATTAATTTTAAAAAAATATTTATTTAAATCTAATTAAAATCCTCATGATAAGATTAGAAACCCTAACTGCTTAGAGCATGCATCATATTAGTTTTATTTTTATCTTTATTTTTATTTTTATTTTTTTTGGTGATTGCTGGAGGCAAGGTAAGCCTTTCAGAATACAATTAGTTACATGCATCTAGTTTAAATTGCATAGAACCCTTTGATTGAATTTTTTTGCATATCATATTAAATCAAATTAAGGGCAATACCCAATTAAATAAGATAAGATGGGGATTTGATCACCCTTCCTTAGCCCACAAACAACCAACCAGCATCCTACATTGACCTAAGCCTTTAATTTTAAAATCAATTAGACATCAACCCTAGGAACTCGAGCTCAATAGGATAAGGAATCCTAAGAGTTGAACCTGGTTAGGATAAGTCAATTTGACTGGTGTCTAGGAAAGTGGTTCAGGGATGACTGGGCCCGAAGGAAGGTGGTTTCTAATTGGTTCCGTTCGCTTACCTGGCCAAGCACAATTGGTGTCTAAGGCAAGCAACGGGGGGACTCCCACCGACCTTACACTTACCTGGCTAGTTGATTGGCTAATCCTACACTTGGAGGGCTTGAAGGTGACCTTGACAGTTAGGAGCTGTCTAGATCTAGGATAACCCTTAGTCAGGATTGATTGACCAACTTGATTGCTAACCAACATCGAACCTAATTAAATTTAATTCTTCTCTCTCTTCTTAGTTCTAGGACTCCTTAGGACCTCTTCTTTAGAACTCTTCTTTCTTTCTTCTTCTTACTCCTCTAAAAATAAAATAATATAAAATAAAATAAAAATTAAACTAACTAAAAAATATTAAAAATGATAATTAAATTAAATTAAAATTAACAAATAAAATAATTAAAAAAAATAAATTTTAATATAATAAAATAATAATAATAATAAAATTAAAAAAAATAATAAAAAAAATAATATTCTAAATTTTTTTTTGAACCATACATTAGGGTTACACTAATACATACATGGTAGGAAATCGCTTTTTCTGATTTAGTTGAACTTAATTGAATGGTTGATTCACATTAAACATAATAATCAAATGGCTAATATGAATCTAATAGTCCAAAAATTAGATAAAGTTGACCTTCTTGCTCAAAAAATAGTTCAACTCATAATCCTAGGTCAATAATCTCCTGTATAATTCACATCATCTTCTAATTATCAAGAGACTTATTCAATCTGTGCTAGCCCAACCCATCATATGAGTGAATGTCCTATGACTGCACAGTTTTCATCTTTTATCCAAGAGCAAGTCCAAGCTGCTAAAGGCTACTCCAAACCGGTTAATGATCCATTTTCAAATTCATATAATCCAGATTGGAGCAACCACCATAATTTTTCTTGGACATCCCAACAGACTCAGGCTCAGACCCAAATTTCACCTATGCAAAATTATCAAAATAGATCACAATATCAAAATTATGCCTATGATAATGGTCAGCCTAGTCAGTTTATCCAGCCATCACATCATGATTAGCCTTCATACCCACCTCCTCAATAGATCAATCTAGCTGATGATAGATTTAACCAACTTCAATAATTGATTCTGACTCAACAGCAATCTATCGTCAGACTAGAAGCTCAAATAGGATAATTAGTTGAGTCTAACATGAGGAGAGAACTAGATCAACTACCGAACCTACCAATTTCAAATAACCCATCTAATGTCCACCAATCACCTGGACCAAGTTATCAATTTAATGTCTCACTTAAGAATCTCCAATTTGAGAATGCCAAAGTAATTCCTGAACTTAAAAGCTATAGGATTCTTATGGACCCATACCAAGATCAGGTGAGAGAGGCTAGTACTGATGCTAGCCAAAATAAAAACTTAGAGGAACTGGTTAGTACTGAGACTAACCACATAGAAGAACCCGAGCCAAGAATTAGTACTGATGCTAGTTCTAGTTTAAATGAGATAGAAAAAAGGGAAAAGAGAATAGATGATTTATCCGAGACTTATAAACCTAATGTCCTATTCCCTTCAATCTAAGAAGCTGGTTCTTCTTATAAAAATCAAGAGGCATGTAATGAAATGTCAATGGAGTTGTTTAAGCAAGATCACATTAATTTACCTCCAAAATTAAAACCGCCTTTAGTCACCATTCCAGCACCCATTGAATCAAACTTAACTCCTAATACAAAAACTCCATTCATGAGCATTTTAGAAGAACAAATAGGAGAAATTCTTAATAAACATGGGTCTGAGAATGGAATCATAAAATATATCCCAAAAATTAACAGTGAATATATCAATAATGGGAATTAAAAATCAACTTTCTGAGATTGGC
Source organism: Cocos nucifera (assembly GCA_006176705.1). Taxonomy (NCBI): domain Eukaryota; kingdom Viridiplantae; phylum Streptophyta; class Magnoliopsida; order Arecales; family Arecaceae; genus Cocos; species Cocos nucifera. The sequence continues at coordinate 50,704 of QRFJ01002644.1, forward strand.
AATCCAAAACCATTGGAATTTGTCAATCCAATATTTGACACAGGATAGTGAGCTGCATTGTGTCTGGCTGAAGATGGTAAACTTAGCACTTGTTGGAAGGCAACCCAATATTTAGTTTTTATCTAATTTATCTTTTTAGTTTATTTTTTTTTAGGATAATTTGAATAAGTTGGAGGGAGAGCTCAAATTTTCAAAGGCATGTGCTGGACTAAAAATATACTGAGTTAGGTGTATTCTTTCATGTTCTTTATTACATCCTTTATTTTTTCTTCTCCATTGAGGACAATGTCGATTAAGTTAGGGGGAGAGAAAAATAAAAAAAAATTTTAAAATTTTAAGTCCTCGAAAAAGTTAGTATTTAGTATTTAGATACTTGATTATGCTTAAGAATCGAATAAAACTAAGCATTTTTAAAAGAAAATTGATACACTAGATCAGAGAATCTGTGAGATATTGAGGAATCAAGTATTAAGAAAATTCAATAAAGAGTTAAGTCCAGAACATAAAATTTTTTTTTCTTGGAGCATTTCTAATTATTTCTACTAGCATCAAAGAAAAGTCTACTTTTTATAGGCTTGTGTAGGGTAACTATACGTTTCTTCATATAAAAATTTATTTTAATAAAATAGTTTTCAAGTACTTCTCACTGAGTAACCGGGCCTCTTTGCCTAAGCAAGCATTGAGTTTCGTGTCAAAAGGTGGGAAGGGCAAAGAAGCTCGTTGTAAAGCTAGTCTTAACTCGTAGCCTATTTGATTCGAGCTAGTAAGCCCGAGGGGTATTCTATACCTAGTGCCCTAAAGCCAACTGGTTTGGGAGTCATTGGCCCAAGACTCGCTACATGGATCAAATAGAAAGCTTAAGGAGTTAAGACACTCAATAGTGGTACAACGTTAAAAAAAAAAAAAAAAAAATTGGTTTCCTATCGAGTAATCGGGTCCCGTTGCCTAAGTAAGCAATGATATTTGCATCAAAAAGTGGACAATGTAAAAATAAAAATTAATAAATGAAGGATGAAAGTAGCAATACACCTACCTATATGAAAGTTTAGACAAATCAGAGATAAAGATAGGATAATTTAGAAAAAATTCTAAAAAATTTAATGTTCTTTACTTAATTTTTCTATTGATAAGTATTAATACCCCAATGATATATCTCATTTAAGCTCTACTGAATATCAATGGCCATTTTAAAAATTGCTTAGGTAAAATTCGAAACTCTAAAGTTAAAAGGTATTTAAAACTAAATTCTTTCTTTACTCGAGGATGAGCAAAGCTTAAGTTGGGGGGTATGATAAGCATAATAAATTCATCAATAAAAGTATTAATTTATCAATTAATTTATATTAATTTTTAAGAATTATTAATTAATTTATATATAATTTTTAAAAAATTCATATTTTTATTAATTAAAAAATTAATTAAAAAATAATAAAAAATAATAAAAATTAAAAAATAAAATTTTATTATCAATGGAAAGAGCTCATTTTTTTTATCACAATGAAATAAATTTTAAGTAAAATGGAGCTAAAATAGAAAAGATATGAATTTTTAAAGATATAAAATAAATAAAAATTAAATAAAATAAGAAAATGGCTCAGCCGGCTCCGCAAGCCGAGCCACCAAGCCAAGCCAAGCCATCAAAGCTGACTCAGTCGTTGAAGCCATCAGCCGGTCCACGATCCAGATGTGGACTGCCAGCTCAGCAAAATCCGACGAGTCAGAGCTTGGCACGTGGTGGGCCTAGACCCCTAAAGGGTCTACAGAAATTTATCGTGACTCACAAGGGTAATTTAGTTTTTTCTCTCGACAACAAAGGTGCTGATTGATTGCGGTGTGCGGTGCGGCTGGTCTACGCAGTCCATGGGATCAGTAATTGCACGATCGGACGGATGTGGTTATTTGTGGTCAGGATCGGACGACTGTGGTTGCTTTCGGATTTGATTCAGCTGCAGACGTCATGCGGATCACCATCGGATGGCAGCGCTCGATCCAGGCGATGATCCGATGGTCCAAAAAGCTCCCGATGGTGATCAAACTCTTAGGCGCGTGATTTGCGGCCAGATTTCCTCCATGAAGCACGATCCAACGGCCAGAATTTAATCCAACCCGATCTGAGTTGATCTGCATCCAATTTTGATGATTTTTAGACCGTTGGATTCCTATTGAACGACTGGATTTTATCAGATTTATCAGAGATGTATCAAAGCTATTTTGATTCAAATTTTACTCAAATTCTTTTGTATTTTGATGATTGCAAAGGCCATTAGTCCCACATTGCCTTTAGAAAAAAATATCCAGCCCTCCTAGCACTATAAAAAGGACCCTAGGCCTCCAGAAATCAACATCTCCGATCAAGGTGAAGCTTTGGTACAAGGCGAAGCTAGGCTATGGGTTAAAGGTGCTTCGAAGCAACGGATGCCGAGAAGAAGAGCCGAGCTTCTACACCATCTTTCTGCCAATGCCGATCCAAGATCAGAGATCAGGCTATTTTATTCTTTTTAAATTCTATGTATTTAAATTTTGAAATTTTAATTAATAAAAATTTTATTTTTTGCACTTTAATTTCTTGCTTTTTATTTTTATTGCAATTTAATTTCTGCACTTTAAATTATTGCTTTGCAAGTAGATGCTAAGATCTAACTAGTAGATCTTAGTACCAAATTTAAATTTCTACATCTTTTAATTTTTACTTTTAATTTTTCGACTTCACTCCTAATTCCAAAAACTCAAATTCTTTTCTTCTTTTCTTTTCAAAAATCAAAGATTTTAAATCTAAAAATACTACCTTCCCTGTGGATTCGATCCGACTCACCGCTATCTATGCATTTTTAATTATTTTAAGAAGTCGGATTAAACTGATAAACGCGGTGTCTTAATGACAACATCGCATTCCTATCAATAATGAGGGGACCTGTTCACAAGAAAATATGAAAAAGTTAGAGCATCATCCCAAAAGAACTTTGGGAGTGATGTCTGCAGCCTCAAACTCCATGCCTTCTCGATCAGTGTCCGATTTATCCTCTCTGCGATACCATTCTGCTGGGGAGTTATCCTCACTATGTAATGGCATTTGATGCTATTTTTCTCACAGTACCTCCTGAACTTCAGACTAGTATACTCCCCTCCATTGTCCAACCTTAGATACTTCACCTATCTTTCTGACTTCTTCTCTACTTTAGCTCTCCATGCTCTAAATCGGGAAAACACCTCTAATTTTTCTCTAATCAGATAAACCTACACCTTTTTTGAGAAATCATCAATGAAAGTGATAAAGTATTTTGCCCCACCTCTAGTTGATATAGGAGCTGGTCCCCGCACATCCGAGTGCACTAAATCCAGCACTCCCTCGCTGTGCTTGGTACTTCTGGCAAGCTTTACCCTATGCTGTTTGCCAAAGATGCATGGCTCACAAAGATCTGTGTCCTCCTTCAGGGTTAGGATCATACCTCTTCTGTTTAGTTCAATGAGCCCACGATCACTCATATGATCCATCCGATAGTACCATAGATGATATAAAATATGCTCCTCCTGTGCCGCTGCTAGCACCTCTACACTATTATTTACCACTGAGCCTTCCATTCTATAAAGATTGTTGCTCAATCTTCTACCTCTCATCACCACCAAAGCTCTCTTGGAAATTTTCAGACATCCACTCCCAGTCTGGCTACTAAAAGCATAGCCCTGCTCCTCCAAGTAACCCAAAAAAATTAAATTCTTTTTCAACTCTGGTACATGCCTGACATTTGATAATGTACGAATGATCTTATCGTACATCCTCATCTTGATAGAGTCAATTCTAGCTACTTTGCATGGGTGATCATTTCCAAAGCTAACACTTCCACCATCGACTTTCTGGTAGGTAGCAAACCACTCCCGATGAGAAGTATAGTGGTGCGAGCATGCTGAATCTAATATCCACATAGTATCGCACTCTGTAGATCCATCTGACACAACTAGCAGGTCTTCTCCACTACTCATAGAAGCTGTATCATCTTTCTTGCTGACCTTCATTTTTTCTGATCTCAAAATGGGACAATCTCTCCTCAGGTGTCCAGACTGATGATATTTATAACATTTCAATGTCATCTTTCTCTGATCGCGAGACTTTGACCTGCCCTTGGATTTTTCTCTTATCTTTTCCTTTGATCTTTTCTGTCTTTCATTCATAGCCAAGATCTCAGACTTAGGGTCTCTCATACAGATCTTCTCCCTTTGCTCATTTGATCTGAGCACACCAACAACCTCTTCATAGTTTAGGGTCTTCTTTCCATAAACTAAAGTTGTTATGAGACCATCATACGAACCTAGGAGAGAACATAATAGCAGCAATGCCCGATCCTCCTCGTCAATCTTCACATCCCAACTTATCACCTCAAAATACACCTGATTGAACCTTTGGATATGTGCAATACGATCTCCATCTTCGGGCATCCTCAGACTATACAGTTGTTTCTTCAACCATAGCTTGTTCGTCATGTTCTTCCCATGTATGTGTTCTCCAGTCTCTCCCAGAGCCCCTTTGCCGTAGTTTCTATGCAAACTTTGGGCAAAACCTGATCGATCAAGCACATCCAAATTATGCTAAAAGCAATTTTTTCCAACTCTTCTCAATCTTCAGTTCTAATCTTTTTCGATCTTTCTTTTGTCAAGACTTTGTAGATCCTCTGCTGAACCAACATGTCCTTTACTCTTCATTGCCATAGAGTAAAGTTTTTCTTACCGTCGAACTTCTCAAAATCAACCTTGAATTCAGTTGATCCCATGACTTTAGATAAGTCAAGAATAAATTCCTAACACCCTTCATGATCTCACACACCAGCAAAACTATCCTTCAAAGAAGATCTAACTAGCCCTAGATCCTCATTCCAAACTTCTGTATCACTGTTCCTCTGTGTAAACAATCTCCACCTCAATCTAGAGACAACCACGAAGCAAACTAGAAGTTTTAGGATAAAACCTGGTGCAACAGATCCTAGATGTAGTAAGTCCTAGGTGTCTTCCTTCCTTTCATGCAATACCGCTTTGATACCAAATGTTAGAATATGCGCTCTTTCCACACGGATCGGCATGGTCACTAGTAATTAGCCAAGCAACAAGAAAGTACTTTTTAGAGATTTATATGGAAGCACGATCAAACAAATCAAGAAATAGAGAAGAAGAGAAGATGAGATTTTCGAAAGAAAAGAGTTTTTATTCAGTATATTTCAGCACTATATCAACCTTGACCTATTTTCAGTATATATACTTTACAAATGGTCAAGTCCAAGCTCATAGAAAAACTCTCCAAACCCAAACAACCCACATACATAAAATAATAACCCATGAAAACTGAGCCAGCCCAGTTTCAGACTGAGTCGGCTAAGCTACGACTGGGTTGGCTCAGTCCTAGACTAAGTCGGTCTAGTTGTATACCGTGCCAATAGCCCAAAAATACTGCTTTCTATCTGAATTTTTCTTTAAGATCTAGCTGACCCAGTTCTGGACTGAGCCGACCTAGTTTCCTACTGAGCTGGCTCAGTCTCAGTGTGAGTCGGCCCAATTTCTGAACTTTGCTATTGAGACTGATTCTTCTTTTGGCTCGCTCCTATCTTCCCATAACCTATCTTCTCATATTTTCAAGACTTGAGAGTGCCACTTCTGAGCTCACACATCACTGGATGTGAAACCGAGCAGCTATTCTATATAGATATCTTTCCTAAGATATCCATTTAAGAATACCGTTTTCACGTCCATTTGCCATATTTCATAATCGAAATAGGCTGCAACATTAAGCAATGTGCGAATGGATTTTAGCATAGCTACTAGCGAAAAGGTATCCTGATAGTCAAAGCCTTCACGTTGACTATAATCTTTTGCCGCTAATCTAACTTTGAATGTCTCCACATTTTATCTACACCAATCTTTCTCTTGTAGATCCATTTACATCCAATAGTTACTATACCTTCTGGTGGATCTACCAAGGTCCAAACTTGGTTTGAGTGCATCGAGTCAATTTCTGACTTTATTATCTCTAACTATTTCTCGGAGTTGATATCCGATATCATCTCATTAGAGATTTTGGGATCATCACCATGAACCGCATTACCTACGAGGATCATTTTTTCTACTTCCTCTAAAATAGTATCTAAGTACCTTTCAGGAGGACGAAAAATTTTTTTCAATCTACGAGATGGAGGAGGTAGTGATTGGATTGGCTTAAGCTGATTTGGTTCCATTTGGTCCTTAGCTTGTTGCTCTTATGAGACTTTCTTATCGAGTTTGATTTACTTTCTAATGCCGCTATCTTGAAAAACTATTTTTCAAGAAAGATGGCATGTCGACTCACAATCACATTGTGATCTTCTGGAATGTAGAAATAATATCCTAATGACTCTTTAGAATATCCTATAAATCGAGCTCTAAAGGATTAAAGTCTAACTTATCCGCTTGTTGTCTTTTGACATGATCCGGACAACCCCAAATTCTGAGATGACTCAGACTTGGTTTCTTACCATACCATATCTAATATGGCATGATAGATATGATTTTAGATGGAGCCCTATTCAGTAAGTATATTGCAGTTATCAAACAGTATCTTCAAAAAAAATCAGGAAGGTCTGTGAAGCTCATCATGGATCGGATCATATCTAATAGAGTCCGATTCCTCCGTTCTGAAACTCCATTGAGTTGAGGTGTTCCAGGTGGAGTCTATTGAGAGATTATTCCATTTTTCTTGAGATAGTCCAGAATTTTCGAGTAAGGTATTTACCTCCTCGATTTGATCGAAGAACCTTGATGGATTTTCCTATTTACTTTTCTACTTCATGTCTGAATTTCTTGAACTTTTCAAAAGCTTCAAACTTGTATCTCATAAGATACACGTACCCATACCTAGATAAATCATCGATAAAGGTTATGAAGTAGATAAAGTTACCTCTAACTGACATATCAAATGGGCCGTACAATTAGTATGTACTAAGGCAAGAAGATTCGTGGTCCTTTTCCCATATCCTATAAAAGGGAGCTTAGTCATTTTGCCATGAAGACAAGATTCACAAATTGGATATGACTCGAAAGTCAATGGACTCAATAGCCTAATTTTCTTCAATTTGTTAACCCTATCTTCTGCTATATGACCTAGTCTTAGGTGCCATAGATACCTATCATTTGGACTATCCCTAGGTCATTTCATGGTATTCATATTTTGCTCAATATTAAGAATAGATACATCAATATGTAACTGATAAAGACCATTAATAAGAAAAGCACTTGCAATTTTATTTCTTTCATAAAGAATGTTACAATAGTCCTTAAGAAAACTAATTACATAGCCTTCTATTGCAAGGCAAGAAACAGAAATCAAATTTTTGCTTTTTGCAGGCACATAATAACAGTCTTTTAAAACTAAGTCTAAACTAGATGGTAGTCAAAGAGGATATGTTCCCACGGCCATGATAGCAACTCTTGCTCCATTTTTGATGTGTAGGATCATCTCACGTTCCCTCAGCCTCCTGCTATCCTCAAGAGTTTTATCATTTGAGGGTGGAACAGACAAGGTGTTAGATATATGTGCCCTAGAAGCCAGAATTGGCTGACACTTGTAATACACTTCTAGGGGCAAAATTGTAATTTTGACTATAATTAATGAAATGGGTTATTTTCTATCACACATGTGTATTTAGTGTCTGTGATACATCCTTTGAGTTAATGGTAATGATAATTCATATTTTCAAGAGTTGAAAATTTAAGACATGAATAATCATTATTAACTCATAAACAGCTCCCGACCATAGGATCATCACGAGGATGGTGATTGATCCGGAAGGTTGGTGTACGATCGCTTCTCTTTAGTAGATGAGTCTTGAGTCTACGGTGTGGAGACACCGGAGCGAGAGTACAGGTACTCGTTAGAGAACGAGGGCACTGAGCGTGACCACCTCGAGTAGTCATTAGGAAGTCTACCTTCTCGTCAATGACTGACTCGATGCTGCAGTAGTGTGTCTGGTTCTTTGACCTGAGATGCATCGGCAGTTCACCTTGAGGGTGTTATAGTTTGACTACACCATTACTCGGTCTCCTAGCCATATGGAACCCTGAGGTGTATGTTGGCTATAGCATGTTCATTGTAGGAACTGGATTGCATCAAGATGGGATCTATCTACCTCGGTGGTAGAGGAGTAGCCCTATGATGATCATGAGAATCAAGTCCAGAAATCCCATGGCCATGGCAGAGTGAAATAATAGAAAGAGTTTCTATTTAGATTTTCACATTGGACTCGAATCGAATGATTACATCATATGACAGAGACTAGGGTTTGACGAGTTCACCTTAACCCTAATCTGATCGGGGCTCAAGATAGAAGAACTTAATCACACAGGTAGCTGCACCAAGAGGTTCGCATTCAGCTCTGATGGGTTGCCACCATATACTGCTAGGTGTCACTGGTGGATTTTGGGAGCAATTAGAATGATTTAGATGATCGATCATTCTAGCTGTTCGAATCAGAAGAGTTCTGATCCATCGAAAGGAGTTTCGATGATGTCTATGATAGAGATCATGACATATCCCATTACCATACAGAACTGAACCTAACTGGGTCACACAAACAAGGGTTTGAATCTGGTGATCATCAATTGAACTGATCTAGTTCAATTGATCTGAATGAGATTCAATTAGGTTCAAGGAAATCGTGCTAGCACTCGATTGAACCTAACGTTCTTCTTTTACTATCATAAATAAGTTGTCCTGACTGAGCCAAAGGAGTTTGTGCTCAATCAGAGGCCTTCATATGGTCTGACTGGAGGTTGTCCAAGTCAGAATAGGTTGTCTTATTTGTAAGACATTACCTGCCATTTTTGGTCACCTGCCATTTCTTGTTCTTTGACTTTGGTCAAAAGTCTACCTTTGACTGGTCAAACGTTGACCATTGACCCTTTGACTTTTGACCACATGTCATGCACCTATTGGAGAGCTGGTGGGGGCCTGTCCCCCTGCCAGAACCTGGCAAGGAGAAGGGCGCACGCCAAGGGTGGCGTGAGCCCAAGTAGGAGGCGCCTAGGAGTCCTTGTTGGACAAGGACTCCACCTCCCTTTTGGATTCCAATCAGAGTTCTACTAAGAATCCAGTTTGACTGGTCTTAGGCGCCCTCTAAGGAGGAATCCAGGGGTCTCTATTCCAACCAATCAGATTTAGATCTGATTTCACAAAGGGTTGTGATTGGTTGAGAGGAAGAGGAGTTGGATCACAAGAGGTCTATAAATAAGACCCTGCGCCCAACCCTAATTCCAATGCTATTAGATACGCCCCAAGGCTGCCTCTCCCCTCCTTCTCCATGCCATAGTCTCTTCTCCTCTTGCTCTCCACGTCCAAAAGGTGTTTTGGACTTAGTTTGGTGCGATTCAGATCAAGGAAAGGCGATCAAAAGCAAGAAGGCTGCGCTGCTGCAAAAGGACGACTGCAGATCTTCAAAAGAGTTTTGAAGATCCTCCAGATCAGATCCAGATCTGATTTTTGGAGGTGTGATAGAGAAGAAGAGGATCTCCAGATCCAACCCGAGTGGATACCGGTAGAGGCCAGGCGCTTGCGTGGCTAAGATCCAGAACCTTCCGCTGCAATCAGGATCATCTACAGGGTAATAGGATTACCCAAATCAGGTAAATTGAAATTTGATTTAATTTATCTTATTTTATTTTATTTATTAAAATAATAAGAATCAGATCTGAAACATATCAAGATCTGATTGAGATCAAGAGAAAATTTTTGAAATATATCTCTTGATCTAATCAGATCTGGACGAACCTGGACCGGGAAATCAGGATTTCCCTTCAACTGGTATCAGAGCCATGGTTCTAAAATTGTTTAGATCTGATTTTAATTTTATTTTAATTAGAAAATAAAGTGATTTCAGATGTCACATGAGATGTGATCAGATCTGAAATCAGAAAAAATTAAAATTAAATGATTTGGATCTAAGAACATGAAGATATGCATGACTAGTTCTAGAATAGAATAGTTCTATAGAATAGTTTTGCATGTCTTTGATTTAATCTGATTAAATCATATTTTAGATCTTCTTATTTACTATTTTCTGATATTATAAGTGTTATAATAACATCTGATAAACAGCAAATAAAAATTATTTAATTTTAAATATCATATGAGATATGATAGATGCATGACTAGACTAGTTGTAGAATAGTTCTACATAATTGTCTAGATTAGAATTTATTTTGATTAGATCAATTTAAATCTAATTTTTTAGATTATTATGTGATAATTTAGATCTGAAAACATGCATGATTTGATACATGAGATGTATGCAAAATATGCCATTGATTAGATCTAAATTTGTATATGAGATATATGATATAGATCTATAACTGTTTTGTAGATTTACATGTTCCTGATTAAGGCGTTCCTCTTGGCCGTCCGGTCATAAGAACGAAGAAGGGTTTAAAGGCCCTCTCTTCCCATTCGATGGGGTGTTCTTATGACGTGTAGGGGTGCTGCGTGTTCGTCCTTAATCAGAAACCCAAAACTTACTTTCTGCAAAACCCTAGATCCTGAAACCCTAGGATTTATTGTGCATATTTTGTTTATGAACCCAACTTAATTAAGAATTAAGTTTATGGAATATTAATTAGGTCTAAAATTGAGAATTTCAGATCTAAGACATATTCATAATACTGGGTTCGGGCTTGGGTAGCTCAATTAGGTCTAAGCGGTTGATCAAACCGAATCAAGAGTTGGTTAGATGGGATCAACAATGCTTAAATTGACCAGCCTAATAGGATTAAGTCTGGGTCAAGATCGAGTCACGATCAAGCAAGACCTAATTAGGCTCAGAGGTTAGAGTCTGGATTGTAGGCTAACCCAATTGGTTCTGACTCAACAATTTGGTGTCTAAGGTAAGTTTGGCACAGACGACCGACTGGTTTTTAATTGGAAGCTACTCGACCTGAATGCGTTCTTGTGCGAGTTAACGGCATATTCCTTCCACCGGTCTCACTTACCTGGCCATATCTGTTGACACAGTTCTGATCTGAGGTGGTCAATAATCCGAGCTGACCCATGCCACTAGGTTAGTCATAATTGTTATGACTAAGCCAAGTCTAGTTTAATGAGACCTGAATCAATTCTCCCTAAGAAAAGATTAAGTCCGAGGTCTTCCACCATTGTAGACGTGCGGGCCCTTCCCGGGGTTGATTGTTCTCGGCTGGATACAGTGGCTCAGTTGCACCGGGAAGACGCAACCATGTCTATTAGGCATTGGATGCTATGGGCTGGAGGATGAGTTGGGCTCAATATTCCGGATACGGTGAGAGACCCAATTAGGAACCCAGTCTATGCAAATGGTGGGTCTGACTTAACTAAGGAGTGGATCAATATTCCGGATACGGTGAGATTCATGAATTAGAGACCAAGTTTGGGTGCACCATGATTAGAGAATCATTGAACAAGAGTTGTTCACTCATTGGCTAACCCATCACCAATAACTGTTAGGTGAGGTGATGAGTCAGTTGGTGAGACCGCACCACCCACTAGAAATCATCAATCGCGGAGATTTTCGCATCTCTACAGAGGGAGTGTAGGGATCCGAGAAAATAGTGGGAGCTAATTTGTTTAAAAATAAAATCCCTAAACAAATTGGTCAAGTCAAAATTACAGTATCTAACTAGAATCTTTGACTCTCTACAGGAAAATGTCTGCGTCCAACCCACTGGCACGTATCCTAGACACACATAGACTGACTGGACCCAATTATAAAGATTGGCTCAGGAACTACAAAATTGTTTTGGGTTCAGAGAAGTTAACACATGTTTTGGACCAGGACCCTCCCACCTTACCAGCTCGTCCATCCACTGAACAGAGAGCGTCTCTGGAAAAATGGATTGACGAAGACAATAAGGCCAGATACTACATGTTGGGCTCGATGTCTGATGAGCTCCAGCGCCAACATGAAGATATCGGGACTGCTCGCCAAATGTTGGCTCACCTGCAGGAGATGTTTGGTGAACAGAGTCGCGCAGCCAAATATCAAGTCACGAAAATGACTTTTTAAGGCTAAGATGCGTGATGGGCAGTCAGTCCAAGATCACTGTCTGACAATGATCAAGGACATGGAAGAGCTTGAGAAGCTCGGTGTGAAGTTGGACTTGGATCTTGCAGAACGATATTATTCTGCAATCCTTGACTGATGCATATGGGCAATTCATCATGAATTACCACATGCATAAACTTCAAAATTCCTTGGCCGAGTTGATGAATATGCTGGTTACCGCTGAGCTTTCTATGAAAGGTTCTAAAGGCTCAGTTCTTGCTATGGAACGGACTTCTTCCAAAAGAAAGTCTTATGGAAAGAAAAAGAAGTCTGTGAAAAAGCAAAAGGTAGAAGGATCAAAGAAGAAGAAGGCAGAACCGAAGAAGAAGGTCGATGGCAAAGGAAAGTGTTTCCATTGCAACAGCGACGGCCATTGGAAGCGGAACTGCCCTACTTACCTGGCCACCCTGAAAGAACAAGAAGGAAGGTCCTTCTGGAGGTATGCTCGTTATTGAGTCTAACCTTACGGTTTCTTCTGCATCCAGTTGGGTGCTTGACTCTGGTTCTAGTGCTCATCTGTGCACTTCTATGCAGGGTCTTGAGGATAGCAGGAGGCTGAGGGATGGAGACATGATCCTACGCGTCGGTAATGGAGCAAGAGTTGCTGCAGTAGCCGTGGGAACATACCCTCTGCGATTACCATCTGGTTTAGACTTAGTTTTAAAAGACTGTTATTATGTGCCTGCAGCTAGCAGGAATTTGATTTCTGTTTCATGCTTAGCACAAGAAGGTTATGTGATCACCTTCTTTAAGGACCATTGTAACATTCTTTATGAAAGAAATAAAATTGCAAATGGTTTCCTTGTTAATGGTCTTTATCAGTTGCATATTGATGTACCTGTTTTAACTATCGAGCAAAACGTGAATGCCAAACGACCTAGGGATAGTCCAAACGACAGATATCTATGGCACCTGAGATTAGGTCATATAGCAGAAGATAGGATTAACAAATTGGAGAAAAATGGGCTATTGAGTCCATTGACTTTTGAGTCATATCCAACTTGTGAATCTTGTCTTCAAGGCAAAATGACTAAACTCCCTTTTGTTGGACATGGGGAGAGGGCCACAGATCTCCTTGCCCTAGTACATACTGATGTGTGCGGCCCATTCGATGTGCCGGCTAGAGGCAATTTTGTCTACTTCATTACCTTTACCGATGATCTGTCTAGGTATGGGTATGTGTATCTTATGAGACATAAGTCTGAAGCCTTTGAAAAGTTCAAAGAATTCAGACATGAAGTAGAAAAACAAACTGGAAAACCCATTAAGGTTCTTCGATCAGATCGAGGAGGTGAATACCTTAGCCGGGAATTCCTAGACTATCTTAAGGAAAATGGCATAGTCTCTCAATGGACTCCACCAGGAACACCTCAACTCAACGGGGTTTCAGAACGGAGAAATCGGACTCTATTGGATATGGTTCGATCCATGATGAGCTTCACAGACCTCCCAGATTTTCTTTGGGGACATTCATTATTAACTTCAATCTATTTACTGAATAGGGTTCCCTCTAAAACCGTTCCTACCACACCGTATGAGATATGGCACGGTAAGAAACCAAGTCTGAGTCATCTCAGAATTTGGGGTTGTCCGGCTTATGTCAAAAGACAACAAGCGGACAAGTTAGAGTTTAGGTCCTTTAGAGCTCGATTCATAGGATATCCTAAAGAGTCATTAGGATACTATTTCTACATTCCAGAAGACCACAATGTGATTGTGAGTCGACATGCCATATTTCTTGAAAAATAGTTTATTCAAGATAGTGGCATTGGAAAGCAGATTAAGCTTGATGAGAAAGTCTCACAAGCAGAACGAGCTAAGGACCAAGTGGAACCAAATCAGGTTGAGCCAATAAGAACACTACCTCCTCCACCTCGTAGATCGGAAAGAGTTTCCCGTCCCCCTGAAAGATACTTAGGTATTATTTCAGAGGATATAGAGGAAATGTTCCTCATAGGTAATGGTGCTCATGGTGATGATCCCAAAACCTACAACGAGGCGATATCAGATATCGACTCCGAGAAATGGCTTGAGGCAATGAAGTCAGAAATTGACTCGATGCACTCAAACCAAGTCTGGACCTTGGTAGATCCACCAGAAGGTATAGTACCTATTGGGTGTAAATGGATCTTCAAGAGAAAGATTGGTGCAGATGGGAATGTGGAGACATTCAAGGCTAGACTGGTGGCAAAAGGTTATAGTCAACGCGAAGGCATTGACTATCAGGATACCTTTTCCCCGGTAGCTATGCTAAAATCCATCCGCACATTGCTTGCTGTTGCAGCCTATTTCGATTATGAAATATGGCAAATGGACGTGAAAACGGCATTCCTAAATGGATATCTTGAGGAAGATATCTATATGGAACAGCCGCTAGGTTTCACATCCAGTGATACTGATCACAAGGTTTGCAAGCTGCAAAGGTCCATATATGGACTTAAGCAAGCATCTCGGAGCTGGAACACTCGTTTCAATGATGTGATCAAAAAGTTTGGTTTCATCAAAAATGAAGAGGAACCATGTGTTTTCAAAAGGGTCAGTGGGAGCGCTGTTGTCTTCCTCGTATTGTACGTGGATGACATCCTCCTTATTGGGAATGATATTCCCATGTTGACATCAGTCAAGATGTGGTTGTCTAAGGAATTCTCCATGAAAGACCTAGGTGAAGCATCCTTTATTCTAGGAATTAAGGTCTATAGGGATAGACCGAATAGGATGCTAGGACTTTCACAGAAGATGTACATAGAGGAAGTACTAAAGAGGTTTAGTATGGAAAACTCTAAGAGGGGATTAATACCCTTCAGACATGGTATTCATCTTTCCAAGAAGATGTGCCCCAGCACACCTGAGGAAATAGAACGCATGAGCAAGATCCCTTATGCTTCTGCAATAGGGAGCCTCATGTATGCCATGCTATGTACACGACCTGATATAGCCCATGCTGTGAGTGTCACAAGCAGATATCAGTCAAATCCAGGTGAAGAACACTGGACTTCTGTGAAATGTATCCTTAAGTACTTGAGAAGAACTAAGGATATGATGTTGGTCTTTGGTAATGGAGAACTCCAAGTTCAGGGATACACAGACTCGGACTTCATGTCCGATATAGATGATCGAAAGTCGACATCTGGAAGTCTGTTTGTGTGCAATGGTGGAGCTGTCAGCTGGAAGAGTTCCAAGCAAACTGTGATAGCAGATTCCACCATGGAAGCAGAATATATAGCTGCATCAGAGGCTGCAAAGGAAGCATTCTGGTACAAGAAGTTTGCTGCAGAAATTGGAGTAATGCCATCAGATGCCATTCCTCTTTACTGCGACAACAATGGCGCCATAGCCCTTGCTAAGGAGCCGAGGTCTCACCAGAAGTCCAAGCACATTGAGCGGCGATATCATCTCATCCGCGATTACCTTGAGAAAGGTTACGTTGAGGTCAAGAGAGTCAACTCCACAGATAATGTGGCAGACCCACTTACAAAGCCGTTGGGCCAGCAGAAGATCGAAGCCCACCTTGAGAAGATGGGACTTAGACTTGTAGCCAATTGGCTTTAGGACAAGTGGGAGATTGTTAGATATATGTGCCCTAGAAGCCAGAATTGGCTGACACTTGTAATACACTTCTAGGGGCAAAATTGTAATTTTGACTATAATTAATGAAATGGGTTATTTTCTATCACACATGTGTATTTAGTGTCTGTGATACATCCTTTGAGTTAATGGTAATGATAATTCATATTTTCAAGAGTTGAAAATTTAAGACATGAATAATCATTATTAACTCATAAACAGCTCCCGACCATAGGATCATCACGAGGATGGTGATTGATCCGGAAGGTTGGTGTACGATCGCTTCTCTTTAGTAGATGAGTCTTGAGTCTACGGTGTGGAGACACCGGAGCGAGAGTACAGGTACTCGTTAGAGAACGAGGGCACTGAGCGTGACCACCTCGAGTAGTCATTAGGAAGTCTACCTTCTCGTCAATGACTGACTCGATGCTGCAGTAGTGTGTCTGGTTCTTTGACCTGAGATGCATCGGCAGTTCACCTTGAGGGTGTTATAGTTTGACTACACCATTACTCGGTCTCCTAGCCATATGGAACCCTGAGGTGTATGTTGGCTATAGCATGTTCATTGTAGGAACTGGATTGCATCAAGATGGGATCTATCTACCTCGGTGGTAGAGGAGTAGCCCTATGATGATCATGAGAATCAAGTCCAGAAATCCCATGGCCATGGCAGAGTGAAATAATAGAAAGAGTTTCTATTTAGATTTTCACATTGGACTCGAATCGAATGATTACATCATATGACAGAGACTAGGGTTTGACGAGTTCACCTTAACCCTAATCTGATCGGGGCTCAAGATAGAAGAACTTAATCACACAGGTAGCTGCACCAAGAGGTTCGCATTCAGCTCTGATGGGTTGCCACCATATACTGCTAGGTGTCACTGGTGGATTTTGGGAGCAATTAGAATGATTTAGATGATCGATCATTCTAGCTGTTCGAATCAGAAGAGTTCTGATCCATCGAAAGGAGTTTCGATGATGTCTATGATAGAGATCATGACATATCCCATTACCATACAGAACTGAACCTAACTGGGTCACACAAACAAGGGTTTGAATCTGGTGATCATCAATTGAACTGATCTAGTTCAATTGATCTGAATGAGATTCAATTAGGTTCAAGGAAATCGTGCTAGCACTCGATTGAACCTAACGTTCTTCTTTTACTATCATAAATAAGTTGTCCTGACTGAGCCAAAGGAGTTTGTGCTCAATCAGAGGCCTTCATATGGTCTGACTGGAGGTTGTCCAAGTCAGAATAGGTTGTCTTATTTGTAAGACATTACCTGCCATTTTTGGTCACCTGCCATTTCTTGTTCTTTGACTTTGGTCAAAAGTCTACCTTTGACTGGTCAAACGTTGACCATTGACCCTTTGACTTTTGACCACATGTCATGCACCTATTGGAGAGCTGGTGGGGGCCTGTCCCCCTGCCAGAACCTGGCAAGGAGAAGGGCGCACGCCAAGGGTGGCGTGAGCCCAAGTAGGAGGCGCCTAGGAGTCCTTGTTGGACAAGGACTCCACCTCCCTTTTGGATTCCAATCAGAGTTCTACTAAGAATCCAGTTTGACTGGTCTTAGGCGCCCTCTAAGGAGGAATCCAGGGGTCTCTATTCCAACCAATCAGATTTAGATCTGATTTCACAAAGGGTTGTGATTGGTTGAGAGGAAGAGGAGTTGGATCACAAGAGGTCTATAAATAAGACCCTGCGCCCAACCCTAATTCCAATGCTATTAGATACGCCCCAAGGCTGCCTCTCCCCTCCTTCTCCATGCCATAGTCTCTTCTCCTCTTGCTCTCCACGTCCAAAAGGTGTTTTGGACTTAGTTTGGTGCGATTCAGATCAAGGAAAGGCGATCAAAAGCAAGAAGGCTGCGCTGCTGCAAAAGGACGACTGCAGATCTTCAAAAGAGTTTTGAAGATCCTCCAGATCAGATCCAGATCTGATTTTTGGAGGTGTGATAGAGAAGAAGAGGATCTCCAGATCCAACCCGAGTGGATACCGGTAGAGGCCAGGCGCTTGCGTGGCTAAGATCCAGAACCTTCCGCTGCAATCAGGATCATCTACAGGGTAATAGGATTACCCAAATCAGGTAAATTAAATTTGATTTAATTTATCTTATTTTATTTTATTTATTAAAATAATAAGAATCAGATCTGAAACATATCAAGATCTGATTGAGATCAAGAGAAAATTTTTGAAATATATCTCTTGATCTAATCAGATCTGGACGAACCTGGACCGGGAAATCAGGATTTCCCTTCAATTAAACCAAAGTCACTTCAGGAAAGGATAATGCCAATGGGCAGCCTTGTTATCTTCGTCCATCCACTTATCCAGAGACTCTCTCTATTCAACGGATGGATGAGCTGGTAAGGTGGGAGGATTCTGATCCAATACATGAGTTAACTTTTCGAAACCCAAAATAATTTTAAAGTTTCGGAGCCAATCCTTGTAATTTGGTTCGATTAGTCTATGGGTGTCTAGGATTCATGCTAGTGGATTGGATGCAGATATTTTTCTGTAGAGAGTCAAAGTTTCTAGTTAGATATTATAATTAAGACTTAACCAATTTATTTAGAAATTTTATTTTTAAACAAATTAGCTTCCACTATTTTCTTGGATCCCTACACTCCCTTTATAGAGATGTGAAAATCTCCATGATTAATGATTTCTAGTGGGTGGTGCAGTCTCACCAACTGACTCATCACCTCACCTAACAGTTATTGGTGATGGATTAGCCAATGAGTGAACAACTCTTGTTCAATGATTCTCTAATCATGATGCACCCAAACTTGATCTCTAATTCATGAATCTCACCATGCCTGAAATATTGATCCACTTCTTAGTTAAGTCAGACCCACCATTTGCATAGATTGGATTCCTAATTGAGTCTCTCACCATATCTGAAATATTGAGCCCAATTCATCCTCCAACCCATAGCATCCAATGCCTAATAGATATGGTTGCATCTTTTTGATGTAACTGAGCCACTGTAACCAATCGAGAATAATCAACCTCGGAAAGGGCCCGCACATCTACAATGATGGAAGACCTTAGACTTAATCTTTTCCTAGGAAGATTTGATTTAGGTCTGAATAAACTAGACTTGACATAGTCATAACCATTATGACTAACCTAATGGCATGGGTTAGCTTGAATTATTGATCCATCTCAGATCAGAACTGAGTCAACAAACATGGTCAGATAAGTGAGATCGGTGGAAGGGATATGCCATTAACTCGATAAGAATGCATTTGAGTCGAGTAGCTTCCAATTAAAAATCTGTCGGTCGTATTTGCTAGACTTACCTTAGATACCAAATTATTGAGCCAGAACTAATCGGATTAGCCTACAATCCATACTTTAACCACTGAGCCTAATTAGGTCTTATCTTGATCGATTACTCATGTGACTCGATCTTGATCCAGACTTAATCCTATTAGGTTGATCAATTTAAGCACTGTTGATCCCATCTAACCAACTCTTGATTCGGTTTGATCAACCACTTAGACCTAATTGAGCTATCCAAGTCTGAACCCAATATTATGAATATGTCTTAGATCTAAAATTCTTCAATTTTAGATCTAATTAATATTTTATAATCTTAATTCTTAATTAAGTTTAGGATTCACAAACAAAACATGTAAATAAAATTCCTAGGATTTCAGGATCTAGGATTTTGCAAAAAATAAGTTTTTGATTTCTGATTAAGGAAGAACGTGCAGCACCCCTACACATCATAAGAACACCCCATCGAATGGAAGGAGAGGGCATTTAAATCCTACTTTATTCTTATGATCGGATGGCCAAGGAGAATGCCTTAATTAGAAATATAAATATACAAAACTAGTTAGATCTACATCATATATCTCATATATAAAATTGATCTAACTTAATACATGTTTTGCATACATCTCATGTATCATATCATGCATATTTTTTAGATCTAAATTATCTCATAATTATCTAAAAAATTAGATTTAAATTGATCACATCAAAATAAATTTTAATCTAGATAATTATGTAGAACTATTCTACAACTAGTCTAATCATGCATGCATCATATCTCATATGATCTAAAAATTAAATAATTTTATTTTTTATTTTTTAGATCTTATTATAATATTTATAATCATCAAAAAATAAAAAATAAATAGATCTAAAATCATAATTTAATCAAAATAAATTATGATTATGCAAGACTATGTATAGAACTATTCTATTTTACAACTAATCATGCATATTATAGAACTTAGATCTATATTATTTAATTTTAATTTTTTTGATTTCAGATCTAATCACATCTCATGTGATATCTAAAATTATCTAATTTTTAGATTAAAAATAAATAAAAATTAGATCTAAATAATTTAGAGAACCTAGCTTTGATACCAGTTGAAGAAAAAATTCTGATTTCTTGGATCAGATTCGTTCAGATTTGATCGGATCATGAGAGATATTTTAAAAATTTTTCTCATATATCCATATTAGATCTGAGATATTTTAAATATAATTTTATAGATCTAATAAATAAGAATAAAAATAAATTAAATCTGATTTAATTATACCTTGATGCTGGGTAATCAGATTATCCTTTGATGATCCTGCTAATTGCCTGAGGTTCTGGATCTAGCCATGCAAGCACCTGACCTCTACCGGTATCCACTCACACTGGATTTGAAGATCTTCTCCTTCTTTATCATTTCTCCAAAAATTAGATCTGCATCTAATTTGGAGGATCTTCAACACTCCTTTTAAAGATCAGCAGTCGTCTCTACAGCAGTGCTGCCTTCTTTCTTTCTCATCAATTTTTTCTTGTCTGGATCGCACCAAACTGGAACCCAACTTCTCTTAGGCATGAAGAGGAGAGAGAGGACCAAAAGATGGCATGGAGGAGGGAGAGGGGCAGCCTTGGAGCATGGGCTAAGAGAGAACTCTTTCAAAGTGGGGCGCAGACAGGGTTTATATAGACCCTACTGCGCCATGCATTGCCACATCATCCCAACCAATCACGTTGCTTCATGCAATTAGATCTAAATATGATTGGTGGGATGACATCACTTGATCCAATCAGATAAGAGCTCCACTAATTCATCCTTAGATGGCGCCTAAGACTGATCAAAGTCTATAGCTAGGGGTCATCTAAGTAGAATCCAAGAAGCAACCTGGAGTCCCATCCGTATGGAACTCTAATAATCCCTATCCATGGGCGCTCGCCTCCTAAGGCATGCACCCCCTCCTTTTCAATTTTTAGTAAGGGGATAAGCCTCTATCTGCTTTTCAATAGGTGCATGACATATGGGCAGATGTCCAAGGATCAAAGGTCAACGTTTGATCAAAGTCAAACGATAAAAATTAGCAGGTGACAGAAAATGGCAGGTGTTGTCTTAAATTTATCACATAAATTAAGATAATCTTTTTCTGATCTGGACAAGCTTCAGTCAGACCAAGTAAAGATACCTGAGTGAGCACAAACTCATTTGGCTCAGTCAAGATAACTTTTAATGATAATAAAAGGAGAACGTTAGGCTCAATCATGTGCTAGCACGATTTTCTTGAATCCTAATTGAATCTAATTTAAATCAATTGAAACTAGATTAGTC